>JBBPMR010000496.1:0-19957 GCA_038090415.1 Rossbeevera mucosa | reverse complement strand
AACACCATGGAACATGGTGGAAGGAAGATGAGTAATCCGCAGTGTGAAATGAGTCAGAATACTGCGGATGAGTAATGGTTACAAATAGGATGAGTAATGCGCAGCATAGATGAGTCATGAGGGAAATGATGACTAAGGTAGATGAGTTGAGGGTATTATATCATCATAGAGGAAAAGAAATGGCCTAAGCGTGGTTTGAACGCAGAGACTTGGTAGTCCGTAGTGAAAACAAGCGAGGAAAGAAAAAGGAAACAATGAGTCGTAACACCCCCCTTCCCGAGTTCCTTCCCCAGTCGAAGAAGTGACCAGCTGGGAAGACCAAGCCGAGGGATTCAAAAGATGGGAGGAAAATCACGCCAGGGCATGGGGCATGGAAGACAATGAACTCTTTGAATACGACATCATCGCCATCAGCAACATGACTGGGTCCCCAAGGATGTAGAAATGTCAGTGACTTTTCATCTACTAAGGGGGTAATGTTACGATTCGTGCGGACCCCTATCTCTTTTCCTTTTCCTCTGCTTCATCCATTCTCCATGCCTATCCCATTATCACTGTTTCCATGTAATACTTAGTCATCCACAGCTTCTTCTTATTCTTTGGTGCAGATTACCTACCCATTCCACCATATTCCATAATGTTCCATGGCGCCACTTTTACTGACCAATCATGGTCATTCTTATTGTTCTTCTCTTTACTTATAAGTGATTCAACATCGCTCCTAGTTCCTTTAACCTTGACCTCCTCAAGTACTTCCTTGAATATCCCTCCTCGAGTATCCCCTAGATACGTCTTGGAATATATCCCTTGTCTCTTTGAACCCTCTGTGTGACCTCATCCTGCACTTGAAAGGACGCTTCAACCTCTGAACTTTTAACCCAGCTTCATAGGTTGTCTTTGTCGCTCTCAGTGCTCAGTCTTCGATCCCTCGACCCTTGAAGAACCTTGTTGTCTTGATCCCTTCAATCCTCAAGACTCCATTAGTCTCTCCAGCCCTTAGTCATCTTGATCTCTCGACCCTCAAGACCCCCTTTGCCCTTGCTCCTTGCTCCAAGACCTTCTTCTTGAGGCTACACCTGTTCCTACCCGGACCAAGTGTAACACTGGCTACCTCAAAACTTGCCAACTTGTCTCCGCTGAGTACTGGTGGCCTGGTCTTGCTCAATTCATTCACAAATACATTGAAGGCTGCTCTGCCTGCCAACAATGCAAAGCGAATACCCATCCCACTTCTCCCCCCCTTGCCTCCATCAAATCGTCCTCCTCTTGCCCCTTTCAGCAGGTCTTCTGCGATCTTATCACCGATCTCCCTCCCTCCTCTGGTTTTGACTCCTTGTTGGTCGTGGTAGACCATGGCCTTACAAAGGGGGTAATACTTTGTCCTACCAAGAAAACCATTACTGTGGAGGGTATTGCCTCCCTCTTTTTCCACAAAGTTTACAAGCGCTTCGGCCTATATGACAAAATCATCTCGGATCATGGCCCTCAGTTTGCCTCCTCCTTTGCTAAAGAACTCGGAAAAGTCCTCAGATATGACCTCTCCCTTTCCACTGCCTATCACCCTCAAACTGATGGAGAAATGGAGTGGGTCAATCAGGAAGTCGAGACTTATCTTCAGATCTTCTGTGGAGATAACCCTGTCACATGGGCTGATTGGATCACCCATGCAGAATTCGCCCACAATCACCGCCCTCACTCTGTCGCTGGAAAATCCCCTTTCTTTCTCATGATGGGCTTCGACCCCCATCCCCTCCCCACCATCCTCACCGAAACCAACCTTCCTGCTGTTGAAACTCACCTGAAGTCCCTTATTGCTGCTTGAGACGAAGCCTTCGCTGCTCATGAACTTGCTAGACAGGTCATGAAGGCTCACCATGGCAGAGGATTTAAACCCTTCGCTAAAGGAGACAAGGTTTGGCTAGAAGCCAAGAACTTGAAACGGTCCCTCACCTCCTCCAAATTCACCCCAAAATGAGAAGGACCCTTTACCATTGTTCAGGTCCTATCCCCTCTCACCTACCAACTGTGTCTCCCTAAAACATGGAGTATCCACAATGTGTTCCATGCTTCTCTCTTATCACCCTATCGTGAAAACAATGTTCATGGTCCGAACTTCCCTGCTCCACCCCCAGATCTAGTAGAAGGCGAAGAAGAGTATGAGATACTGCGGATCATACGCCACAGAGGCTCTGCAAGGAACCACATGTTTCTGATCTGATGGAAAGGGTACACTGTGGAAGAAGACATCTGGATCCCTGAGCAGGAATTAAAACATGCCAAGTCTGCTCTCCTTGCTTATAAAAAACTCCATCCCTCCATTTTCCCCCTCTAAAAAACACTCCCCAAATCAACATGTCCTATGTCTCAACTGAAACCATTTCTACTGTATCTTCCCTTCCTCCTACCTCCCCACCACTTTCGCCTCCTGCTTCGAGTCCTTCCACTGATCCTCCTAGGAGCGATGCTCCTCTGTCAGGTTGTCTGAGCCCGCTGGGACTTGGTGCTCCTCTTCCCACCCCCATAACTGATGACACCCCCTTTCACTGGGGCCCCAAGTCATCCCCTTTCATTCCTTCCTCTGCTCATCCTGTCCTCGCAGTGGATGTCCCCACCTATGCTCTTTGCTTTAGAAATGATGAACCATCCTCTTCCTCTATCCATCACCTCCAAGTATATCTCCAGAACTCCAGGATGCACCATTCCATTTCTGCCCATGTAGACATCGACTTCCCTCTCAATTCCCTCTATCTTGCCTTCGTCCACTCCTCCCACCTCTTACCCATCGTCAACGCCATGCTCTCCTCCCCTGAAGGCAGCCAGGCATTCCTGGCCTCTCAGGTATCCACCTTCCACTGAGCTATCGAGGAACAACTTTTCTCGGCCATGCATCGACTAGGTATGATGGAGTTCATAGACAACATCGATCGGTTTCTGGCTAAAATGGCCACCTACCCCTTGGTCCCCTCCTCCCCCCTCTCACCTGAGCCCTCCCCCTTCTCCTTCCCTGCAGAGGTTGAAGCAGTCTCTCCGACTGGCCTCCTCAAGGTACCTTCCACCCCCTCAGCATCCTCCTCCCCACTCGGCCCCGCTGAAATCGAGGCCCTTCACTGTTCGAAAACAATCCCCTCTTCGGAATAAGATGAATATGAGGGAATCGACACCGCCTTCCTGGATCCCCAGTCCTCCCCTGCTCTCTCCTCTTTTCTCAACATCGAAGAACCTGTCTCTGTGAACTGCGTCGAATTGGCACATCGCCAAAGCATGCGAAGTCGTCCTCTTCCCCAAGGACACCCTCTCTTTTCCTCCTTCTGCTTCCAATGCCGACGCCTAGGGCACTTTCAAGTGGATTGCCCCGAATACCAATCCCCCATCTATCTTCACAGACAACCTGGTCACATTCAAAGGAGTTGTCCCCTATGCAGATGTGCCCCGCGCATCTCCTCCTCCTCCTCCACGTCCTCCCATCATTCCAGAAGATCCAGACGCTCCTCCAGGTCATCCAATCGCCCCCTCCCCATCCCTCCCCCTCGAAGTGACCCTCAAGATGACCTCAGCGATTACGGAGATGACTTCTATGATGAAGTCGCTGAGTCTAACATAACTGGAGAACCCCATGGTCAATTCTGACTGCTTCATTCAGGCAAACTGAAGCCTACAAGGGGGGTAATGTTACGACTTGCCCCTACACTTTTCCTTTCACTTCTTCTTTCTCTCTTCATTAATGCTTATCACTATGCCTTTCTCTTATCGATTGTTTACTCACTGTACTTTAGTCATCCACAGTCTTTCTGACTCATCCATAACTGCAGATTACCAACCTCCCCCTTACTCATCATGACTCATGTGCTTCGTCATCTGCTTAGTGTACAATTAATTACTCATCCACAGCTCTTCTGACTCATTCATACTGTGGATGACACATTTTCTTCTGTTGTGTTCCATGACGTTCCATCCCTTTTCTATATAAGCTCTAGATACTTGTCTCTGTAACACTAAGCTAGAGCTACTCGATACTCTCGAATTATACCTGCTCTCTGTGTCACCCTTAGCCTCTCTGAGCATGTGCTCCTCACCTTAGTTCCTCGTCGACCCAAGGCCTCCCCCTTTGGTCTTCTTAGTCCAAGCCCTTGTGCTACGCTTCGTGGTAAAGCTCTCAAGGCAACCCTTAGCCCCAGTCGTTCTTAGGCCTTCCCCTTCGGACTCCCTTAGCCCTTCGTCGTCCTCTGGTGTCTACCTTAGGACTCCTCAGCATTAGCCTTAGCCCCATCGAGTCTACAACCAATCCTACCTGGGCCAGTCATAACAACCACCGTTCACTCTCCTAAAGAGAAAGATTCCAATGCCATGGATGTTGGTGTGGTGAAAATTGCAAAGCTCACTCCTGAGAAAAGGGAGCGATGCTTCAAATTGGGACTCTGCCTTTGCTGCAGGAAACCTGGCCACAATGCCTCCTTCTGCTCTGCCTTCACCTCCACTACCACAGTCACCTCCTCCCACAAGCACTTCACCAAAAAGGTTGCTAAAGCAGAAGAAGAGGACGTCCCAGCCCTCATAGACATGGAGGAAGACTCTGACGATGAAAAGGTTGTTGGGAAAACCGCTTTCTCTTGGGATTTTTAAAGAGGAGACCTCGTTCGACACAAGGCTCTCCTATCTCTACTACCTGTGCACCTGTACTTATATCTAAGTCCTCTAAAGCAATGAAGATTTCCATTCGTCTCATTGTACCTTCGCACAACCTTCAAGCCGTCGAAACCTCAGCTCTAGTGGACAGTGGTGCAGAAATCTCCTGTATCAATTGGTCCTTTGTCCGGAAACATAGACTCCCCAGGAACAAACTGGAAACTCCCATCCAAGTCCGAAATGTCGACCAATCTGTTAACAAGAAAGGCAACATCCTCTTCTCTACCACCCTCTTTGTTGACATCGAGGGAGTTACCCAGAAAGTCCTCTTCCATATCATGGATTGTGAAAATGAAAACACCATCCTAGGACTCCCCTGGCTGCGAGCCACAAACCCTGTCATTGACTGGAAAACCCAGACTCTCTCCATCTTGGAGGACTCTGATATGTCCACCCACCTATACCACCTCCACACTGCTGACCTTCAGTGTCACGACTCCCACTACCAGAAACCACCTTCTCCCCCCTTGAAACTCCCCAGGCATATCAATGTTCATGCCATCCACAATAAAAACCTCTATGACTACCTTGAATTTGAAACTGAGGACCAGTATCTTTGGAGAGCCATGGAAAACTGTGTAATAAATCACATCATGCAATGTGGATCTAGGTTCATTCCTCAGAGATCTACCCTCATTGCTCGCCTCACCACCGCCACAAACCTTGCCATGGAAGCAGAAAAGTCTAAACCCAAAGTCTCCCTCCCTCCCAAGTACTCCAAGTTCGAGTCAGTCTTCTCAGAAGAGGCCTCCTCTTGCCTCCCTCCCCCCAGACCCTACGATCACACCATCAACCTTGACGAGACCTTTGTCCCTAAGATAGGGAAACTCTACCCCCTCTCTTCTGATGAGCAGAAGGCCACTGAATCCTTTCTCAAAGAAAATCTCCAAAGCGGAAAGATCCGTCCGTCCAAGTCCCCCCAAGCGTCCTCCTTCTTCTTCGTCAAAAAGAAAGACGGAAAGCTTCTCCCCTGCCAGGACTACCGCTACCTGAACTCCCACACCCCTTGAGATGCATACCCCCTGCCTTTGATCTCTGATTTGGTTGACAAGCTCAAGGGAGCTAAGGTCTTCACCAAGTTCGACATCCGATGGGGATATAACAATATTCACATCAAGGAAGGAGACCAATGGAAGGGCGCTTTCATTACCCACAAAGGACTCTACAAACCCACCGTGTTGTTCTTCGGAATGAACAACTCCCCCTCCACCTTTCAGTGTTTCATGAATGACACTTTTTGCGATATAATTGCCAAAGAGTGGCTGGTTATCTACATTGACGACCTCCTTATCTTCTCCCCTGATGATGCTTCCCATACTGAGCACACTTGACAAATTCTCCAGCACATGCAGGAACTCGACCTCCACCTTCGTCTCGAAAAGTGCAAATTTGCCACCAAGGAAGTAGAATTCCTTGGAATGATTGTCCACCCTGGTACCCTAGCTATGGACCCTGTCAAACTGAATGGCATCGCCTCCTGGCCTGCCCCCTCCAAAGTCAAAGATGTCCGATCCTTCCTTGGCTTTGTCAAATTCTATCAATGATTCATAGATCACTACTCGAACATCGCTCATCCCCTTATAGACTTAACCAAGAAGGACAAACCTTGGGACTGGACCCCTGCCTGTCAATTCGCCTTCGAATCTCTGAAGGCCTCCTTCCTCTCAAAACCAGTCCTCCGTCTCCCTGACCTCTCTGCACCTTTGCCATCGCCACTGATGCCTCTCGAGATGCCACTGGCGCCATCCTCTTTCAGACCGATTCAAATGGAGACTGGCATCCTTGTTCCTACCTCTCCCAATCCCTTATTCCTGCTGAACGCAACTACAACATCTATGACCGAGAACTCCTTGCAGTTATTCGTGCATTACAGGCCTGGAAACACTATCTTCGAGGCTCCCTCTTTTCCACCCAGGTCTTTACTGACCACAAGAATCTCACATACTTCTGCTCCCCCTAGAACCTTAACTGTTGACAAGCCCGCTGGCTCCTCGACCTTACAGACTTTGACCTTCACATGATCCATGTCTCTGGAAAACTCCTTGCAGGTCCCAACACCCTCTCTCGATGACCTAACAAACTGTCCTCCCTACCCAAGGATAATGAGGCAGTCACCTTGCTTTCTCCCAACCTCTTCGTCTGAGCCTTCGATGTTGCACTTCGCAATAAAATCACCTCTGCTGCAGGTGATGATTCCCTTGTGCAGAATGCTCTTCAAAGTCTCGAAGGCACCATTCCCCCTGCATTCCGCTCTCGCCTCTCTGACTGGAAATCCTCAGATGGCATCCTCACCTACCAGAATCGTGTTTACCTTCCTACTGCCTCCCTCCGGAAAGACATTGTCTTTCGAACCCATGACCACCCATTTGCTGGCCACCCTGGCTACCTTAAAACTCGCCAACTTGTCTCCACTGAGTACTGGTGGCCTGGCCTTGCCCAGTTCATTCACAAGTACATTGAAGGCTGCTCCGCCTGCCAACAATGCAAAGCAAACACCCACCCCACCTCTTCTCCTCTTTCCTCCATTAAATCCACCTCTTCTCATCCCTTTCAACAGATCTCCTGTGATCTTATCACCAACCTCCCCTCCTCCTCTGGCTTTGACTCCTTATTGGTCATGGTAGACCATGGCCTTACTAAGGGGGTGATACTTTGTCCTACCAAGAAAACCGTTACTGCTGAGGGTATTGCATCTCTCTTTTTCCATAAAGTCTACAAGTGATTCGGTCTATACGACAGAATCATCTCTGATTGTGGCCCTTAATTCACCTCCTCCTTTGCCAAAGAGCTTGGAAAAGTCCTCAGATATGACCTCTCCCTCTCCACCGCCTATCACCCTCAAACTGATGGAGAAACAGAGCGGGTCAACCAGGAAGTTGAGACTTATCTTCAGATCTTTTGTGGTGATAACCCTGTTAATTGGGCTGATTGGATCACCCATGCATAATTTGCCCACAACCACCGCTCTCATTCTGTCACCGGAAAATCCTCCATCTTTCTCATGATGGGCTTCAATCTCCGCTCCCTCCCCACCATCCTCACCGAAACCAACCTCCCTGCTGTGGAAACTCGCCTGAAATCCCTCACTACTGCTTGAGATGAAGCCTTAGCTGCTCAGGAACTTGCTAGACAGGTCATGAAAGCTCGCCATGGCAGAGGATTCAAACCCTTCACCAAAGGAGATAAGATTTGGCTGGAAGCCAAGAACTTGAAACGCTCCCTCACTTCCTCCAAATTTGCCCCAAAACGAGAAGGACCCTTTACCATTGTTCAGGTCCTATCCCCTCTCACCTACCAACTGCGTCTCCCTAAAACATGGAGTATCCACAACATGTTCCATGCTTCTCTCTTATCACTCTATTGTGAAAACAATGTCCATGGTCTGAACTTCCCTGCTCCCCCCCTGGACCTAGTAGAAGGCAAGGAAGAGTATGAGATACTGCGGATCATACGCCACAGAGGCTCTGCAAGGAACTGCATGTTCCTGATCCGATGGAAAGGGTACACTGCAGAAGAAGACACCTGGATCCCTGAGCGGGAATTAAAACATGCCAAGTCCACCCTTCTTGCTTATAAAAAGCTCCACCCCTCCATCTTCTCCCTCTCCACCCTTCCCATCTGAACCACCATGTCCTATGTCTCAACCCAAACCCTTTCTACTGTATCTTCCCTTCCTCCTACCTCCCCATCACTTTCACCTTCTGCTTCGAGTCCTTCTCCTGATCTCCCTAGGGATAATGCTCCTCTGTCAGATTGTCCAAGCCTGATGGGACTTGGCACTCCTCTTCCCACCTCCATAACCGATGATACCCCCTTTCACTGGTGTCCTGAATCCCCCGCCCCCTTGTTCCCTTTCCTTACCCACCTGTCTTGGCCGTGGACATTCCTACTTATGCCCTCTGTCTTAGAAACGACGAACCTTCCTCCCCCTCCATTCATCGCCTCAGGGCCTACCTTCAGGACTCTAGGATGCACCACCCTATCTCTGCCCACACTGACATGGACTCCCCTCTCAGTTCTCTCTACATGGCTTTCGTCCATTCCTCCCATCTCCTCCCCATTGTAAATGCTATGCTTTCCTCCTCCGAAGGCAGCCAGGCATTTCTAGCATCCCAGGTATTCACCTCCCACCAAGCCATCAAGGAACAGCTCCTCTCCGCCATGCATCAGCTAGAAATGATGGAATTTGTCGATGACATAGATCAGTTTCTGGCTGAACTGGCCATCTACCCCTCCATTCCTACCTCTCCCCTCTCGCCTGAACCCTCCCTCCACTCCTTTCCCGCAGAGGTTGAGGCAGTCTCTCCAACTGGTCTCCTTGAGATTACATCCACTTCCTCTGCGTCCTTCTTCCCACTCGACCTTATAGAGATCGAGGCACTTGACCACATTGAAGCCCTCCACTGCTCTGAAAAGGTTACCCCTTCGGAATATGACCACTATGAGGGAGTCAACCCTGCCTTCCTGGACCCCAAGTCTCCCCCTGCTCTCTCCTCTTCCCTCGACGTCAAAGAACCTGTCTCCATGGACTGCGTCGAACTGGCACACCACTGAAGCATGCGAAGTTGTCCTATTTCCCGAGGACATTCACTCTTTTCCTCCTCCTGCTTTCAATGCCGGCGACTAGGGCACTTTCGAGTCAATTGCCCTGAATACCAGTGTTCCATCTGTCTTCGCAGACAACCTGGTCACATTCAAAGGAGTTGTCCCTTACGCAGATGAGCCCCTCACATCTCCCCCTCCTCCTCTTCCTCATCCTCCCATCGTTCCAGAAGATCCAGATGCTCCTCTAGGTCATCCAATCATCCCCTCCCCATCCCTCCCCCTCGATGTGACCCTTGAGACGACCTCAGCGATTATGGAGGTGACTTCTATGATGAAGTCACTGAGTCTAACATGACAGGAGAACCCTGTGGTCAATTCTGACTGCTCTGTTCAGGTGAACAAGAGCCTACAAGGGGGGTAATGTTATGACTTGCCCCTACTCTTTTCCTTTCACTCCTCCTTTCTCTCTTTGTCGACGCTTACCACTATGCCTTTCTCCTTTCAATCGTTTACTCACAGTACTTTAGTCATCTGCAGTCTTCCTGACTCATCCATAACTGCGGATTACCAACCTTCCTCTTACTCATCATGACTTGCTTGCTTTGTCATCAGCTTAGTGTATGATTATTCATCCACAATTCTTCTGACTCATCCATACTGTGGATGACACATTTTCTTTTGTCATGTTCCATGACATTCCATCTCTTTCCTATATAAACCCTAGACACTTGTCCCTGTAACCTTAAGCTAGAACTACTCGATACTCTCAAATCATACCTGCTCTTAGCACAGTCCTTCATCCCTCTGAGTGTGTGCTCCTCACCATTGTCCTTTGTCGACCTCAGGCCTTCCCCTTTGGTCTCCTTAGTCCAAACCCTTGTGCGACGCTTCGTGGTGAAGCTCTCAAGGTAACCCTTAGCCCTAGTCATCCTTAGGCTTTCCCCTTCGGACTCCCTTAGCCCATCATCATCCTCTGGTGTCTACTCTAGGACTCCTCAGCCCCAGCCTTAGTATCCATCAAGTTTGCGACTGACCCTACCCAGGCCAGTCGTAACAACACCTTCATCGGAGACTTGAATAGGTCTGGGTTTATAAGAGGGTTGTCCTTCCAGAGGTTCAGTATAGGGTTTGACTTGAGACACGTTCACAGTGTTGTGCATTTGGTTAGACTTTGGCAGCAACAGTTTTACTGTGTTCGGTCCAATCAACTCGAGTATCTGGTAAGGTTCAATCCAGTGTTCTGATAGTTTAGGGGAAGATTGATCAGAGCCCAGATTGAGATTGGATGTGGATAACCAGACAAGATCTCCAATCTTGTATTCAGGGGCTGTACAATGAGATTTATCTCCTTGAGACTTAATCCTTTCTCTGGTTTTCTCCAGAGCTGCTTTGGCCTGAGTGAGTGCTGACTTTATGAAAGCCGCAAATGTATTGGCCACAGGTGCTTTAGCAACCCTGAGCTCAAAGCCTAATCTAGGCTCGAACATCTTCATTAACACAAATGGTGCAAAGCCAGTTGCTGAGGATTGGGTATTATTAATATTGAACTGAATGATGGCAAGCCATTCTGCCCATTGATTTTGTTTTTCTGCAATGAAAAGATGGAGATACTGCTGAAGTTCTCTGTTGACACGTTCTGTCTGTCCATCTATCTGCGGGTAATAGGCTGTATATATTTTCCTTTTGATGCTTAGCATTTGGCATAGGTCTTTCATCACCTGTGATGAGAACTGCAGTCCACAATCTGATACAATCGAATCAGGTAATCCATGGTGTTTCCAGATGTAATCTCGGTAGAGCTCTGCTGTTCCAATAAATGTCACCATTTTGTGAGTAGGCACAAAGGCCACCTCTTTCGAGAAGTGATCTACGATCACTAGGATTGCATCAAAACCATGACTAACCGGCAAGCTGGTAATATAATCAACAGATATGTCCTTCCAGGGACCTTCAGGTACTGGAAATGGTTTGGTAAGTCCAGCTGTTGCTTGAGTAGTTGGTTTCATTCGAGTGCAACAAGCGCAAGCCTTGCAATATTCTTGGATCTCAGATCTCATGGCAGGTCAAGCATAGTAGCATTGAACCAACTCTATGGTCTTGTTAGCCCCTTTGTGTCCAACTAAGGGGTGATCATGAAATTGTGCAAGCACATCCAGCCAATGTTTCATTGGGACTTAGATTTTCTCGTTGTACATTCATAAGTCCAGCTTTCTAGTGCAGCCATCTGGCTGGTTGATCTCCTAATGATAATTTTGTATTTTCTCAAAAAGACTTGACTTGTTCATGGCTTTAATCACCTGGAATTCTGTAGGGATCACCAGGCCATCCATAGTTTTAACCACACACTCTGGGGATATGAGCATAGTCTCCTTGTTATCATTTTCTGTGCCATGTTTGTGGTCTTCTCTTCTGGATAGGGCATCAGCTTTTTTCATAGATGTGCTGGGTTTATTGATTAATTTGAAGTCAAATCTGGATAGGTATTGAGCCCATCTCGCTTGTTGGCAATTTAGATCCTGCGATTTCATAAAATATTGCAGATTCTTGTGATCTGTCTAGATTTCGAAAGTGTTTCAAGCACCTTCCAAGTAGTAATGCCATTGTTCCAGAGAGAGGATAATGGCTAGCATTTCCTTATCCGCAATAGGATAGTTGCACTGCTCTGGCATCATGAAATGGGACATGTAGGCCACTAGGTGCCATTTGTCATCTTTTAAGGTGCTCAACACTGCTCCTGTGGTGAAGTCTGAGGCATCGCATTCTATGTAATATGTGAAAAGATTGTCTGGGTATGCTAGTACTGGGGTGGTCGTAAAATGTTTCTTTAGCATGTCAAATGCTTCCTGATGAGCTGAGCCCCAACTCCAAGGTTGATCTTTCTTTGTAAGGTCATGCAATGGCCTGGCAATCTCACTGTGTTTTTCTATGAACTGGCAATAGGAGTTTGCTAACCCTAAGAAGCTCCTGACTCCTTTTACGTTTGTTGAAGCTTGCCAACTCTGAATTCTGCTAAGCTTTGTTGGGTCCATCGAGATCCCATTTCTTGAGATGATCATGCCTAGCATATCAACACTGGTTGTGTGAAAGGTACACTTTTCCAGTTTCACGAACAAATCATGTTTCCTGAGTCATGCTAGCACTTCTCAAACAAGTTTTTGGTGGTGATCCAGATCATCCATCTTTGTAAAAATCATGAGGTCATCATTGTAGATGATAATGACGTCATCCATGTTCATAAAGATTTCGTTTATTATTTGCTGGAATGTGGCAGGGGAGTTGCATTGGCCAAAGAACATGACCACTGGTTCGAAGGCTCCTTTATGGCAGATGAAGGCAACTTTCCATTTGTCTTCTTCCCTGATCCTGATGTTATTGTTGTTACAAACCTCGTCTTGCAACCTAGCTTTAGTGCTCATTATCTTATCTTATCTTATCTAAGCGCGCGCCAATCTTATCTAATCAATCAAGCGCTCAATCTATATCTTATCTGGTCACGTGACTCAGTCTAGACCATTATGATGTCACACCTCATGGTTAGTGCATGCATGAAGCATGGTAGCCTCATTGCATAGTTCTAGACCACCATTCTCATGAGCGTGTGAGTTATTAGTATGTATATAGTAGATAGTCGCATGGTATGTCATAGCATCAGTAAGCACCAGCCCTAAACCAGCCTCATTGTAACCTCATGTAAACTAGTATATATACAATGCCAGTCCAGCCAGACTCCTTAGTCTGTTCTGGTTGATTTTCCATCCAAACAGTTCCCTTTTTCTAAGTCTTGTCTTTGAGGTGACAGAAGCCTTCTTGGTTTAGATGTTGCCAACATAAGAACAGACTCTATTCTACCTTCCCTCACCTCTTTTGTCCATGACCACATATTGTCACAAACCTATCCATATTTGGAAATTTTTCCCGACATGCATTCCTCTTCATCTCATTGCTGTGGCATAGTCGGATCCCAGACTCAAGGGAGATCTCTCATATTGAGACTAAAGAGAACCCTTGACCAGGTTACCGTCCCTAGAAAGCAACTAGGTCCTCACTGCTGTCTATACACTCATCTGGTGTAACTGCTAGTTCACTCTGTCAGGGTAGATCCCATTCGAGGGAACCCTTCTGACTGCTAGAAAATAAGGATCGCCCCCTTGGTGCAAAGTGGATCAGCACAGCGGAGTCAATACCATGCAAACGACAGAATCATGATTTCTTCTGTAAGATTTGCAGCCTAGACAGAGCTAAATCTGTGCTGTAGCCAGGCACTTTCAGTTCTTCGACTCTACCCTCGACCCACGTCCGGAGCTCGTGACTCTGGTATTATTTTAGTTACTTTTAGGTAACTTGGTGATTGGTCTCTTCGTGAGTATCACCCAAGTTAGCTGCAGCTGGTCTCTTCGTGAGTATCACTCAGCCCAAAATAGATTATCAACCCCTATTCAATAACTGCTACTTAGCAGTCTGCCCTACCGTCGACATACCACGTCTCCCAATCATTGAAGATGATTATGATCCAAACGACCCCCCAGTATCTGACATACCTATCGAATTTGAAGGAAATTGGCCATTTTGGTTACAACAAGGATTCCTATGCTTCACTCTAGACACAGGACACATTCCCACTCTCAGCAATCATACCTCACACCCTTACGAATCAACGATCAAATTTGCTTGCATAGATCACAATGTCCGGGTACAGCATGGATCCGATTGGCCTGTCCCACCACAGCAGATCTCCTACCCCAACTGCGCATGCCCCAGCTGCATTCTGATCGACAGACCTAGCCGCCCAAATGCAACAATTGCTGCAACAAATGCAACAGATGCAGCTAGCACTAACATTATCAGAAGAACGGGCTGTCACCACTGAAGTCTGGGCATAGGAGGCCCATGACCACTTGGACCTCGTCCCATCCCAAGAAGGTCTCTCCACCTACAAAGGAAAAAGAGCAGAGATCATTCCAGATCCAGGGCTCTATGATGGGTCCTATCAGAAATTCAACGAATGGTGGACCAAGATGCTGGTCTTCCAGGAAGCGAATCAGGAGTTGTTTACTTCCACAAAGAACTGGACCCTTGCAGTGCTCTCAAGGATTGGAGTCGAATTCGGAGATAAGGACAAAAATGGTGCAGGAGCCTGGGCCCGAAATGAAATAAAGAAATACCGATTGCCATCAGCCTCGTTCCCTACGAGTCTGGCTCTGGAAAAACCTTATCTGATCGCTTCCAGATAGGCAATGAAAGGGACATTGCCATAAGACGACTCCTTGCCAAGAAACAAGGCAAGAATGAGCACACCCAAGTGTTTTTAACACAATGGTTAGCACTCTACAATCAAGCGGGCTGTGACCCTACCATGGGAATCACCCTACTTGAGCAAGGAGTCAGGCAGGACATTATCCGACACATGTTCATGCAAAATGAGAGGCCAGTAACTTTGGGTGACTACATCGGCACCATCCAGAAGTATACCAATGCAATCGAGTCCTTTGAGACTCGTTTTAATCAATCCAATTCTCATCAGCGAGATCCCAACGCGATGGAAGTTGATGCAGTACATCATGCTTGGGAGGAACCCTCCGCTTATGGAGGGGGATCCAAATCATTTGCAGTGGCTGCAGCTGCCACCAAGGAAATTAATGCAATTGGCTGCTTTAATTGTGGCAAAGATGGACATCGTGCCCAGGATTGCAAGGCAGCATCTACTCGCTGCTCCAAATGCGGGTTCTCATGCAGAGGACATCGCAAACAATGTTCGAAATTTGGAAAGAAGGCCCGCGTCGTGGAGACCACCACGTCAACAAACAATCTGTTTTTAAAGCCCCCAGCTCCTTCCTGGCAGAAGGCAGTGCAGGGTATGGACTTAGAGGCTGCTAGGGCCTATTTCCATGATATGGAAGTAACATCAGGAAAAGCCGAATGAGGACCTTATCAGGTAAGGCATCCTCATCCCAGACGGACAATATTTCTTTTACCTCTGTTTCATTATGTACTTGATGCCTAGACAGTGTTAGTACAACATCATTTCCCTTACCTTGTAATAATAGTTTCAATGTCCTTAATTCTTATGTAATATTAGACCCTCCTATTTCCTCCCTGTTATCTCGATGTAGTAGCCTACCAGATAGCATAACCGAAGCAGTGATCTCGAAAGAGCGTGGTCACCAGGAAGTGACATTTAATTCTGCTTATAAAGAAAAAAAAATTTCCTTTCAGAATCCAACTGATCAAAAAGTGTGCACTCTCAGGCCACTTAGGGAAATACTCCTACAAATCGAAATAATTCAAAAAGACAAAAACATGTCAGTAAATGCCCTACTAGATAGTGGCGCTAATGGAATATTTATTGACACAGAATGGGCCAAGAAAAGCCACATTCCTCTTACCCCTTTGGAGGATGTGGTACCTGTCTATAACATGGATGGAACCATTAACTCCATGGATGGCATAGCCTATACTTGTAATCTTATTATAGATTATCAGGGACATCGCAAGAGAATAAGCGCAGATGTTACCAATCTAGGCCGAAATCAAATGATTCTCAGATACACATGGTTAATGAACCACAATCCCTCTATTGATTGGATCTTAGAAAATGTCCACATGGACAGATGTACTACATCATGCAAAGTCCTAAAAACCATATATGACAACAGAATGAATGATCGGGAAAAGGAATATATAGCCAGTATGCATAGTGAAAAGTTTATCTTACCCGATCCAAGATCTTGTTGCAAACTGTGCAATCTACTAACCTAACTAGACCCTAACCAGATTCTATGGTTCCTGATCCGTAATTCTAGTATCCCTTTATCCGTCTACGAGTATAACACGCTTACGATCTACTTATTGCTTCTCTAGTTATCTTATCAGGCCTTGTTAGCGCCTGCCACTGGCTTCTGCCCCTTGCTGACTAAGCACAGCACTGCCCTATGGTCTGGACCTCTACCCCTTCACCTTTCACATAGTCTCGGTTCAGACTCTTCTCTCCTATCTATGACATCATGGTCTAGCCCGCCTCATGGCTACTGTATGTCTTTCATTTCCTTTATCTATGACGCCATACCCTAGACCTCTGCCTTGTGGCACACTGTCCTGCCTCACCCATCAGGCATGTACATAGCCATTAGCCTCATGGATCACCACCTGGTACATAGCCTCAATCCTCATGGTAGACACATGTACTTTAGGGTAGACAGTAGTCTCTAGGTATAAATACAATGGCCCTCAGAGTCCTAGACCCCCAGTCTAGTTCTCTTGAGTACTGGCGTTCTTCATAGCCTTCACTGGTGACTGTTAGACCCCCTTAGCTCTTACTAGAGATCCTAGTGCTCCCTTACGAGTATTCATCTTCATCTTCGAGCACTTCTCTCATTGTCTTGGGCCTCTACCGCTGGCCATATCCCCCTCCTCCTCTTGAACCCCTAACTAAGGGTTACTCGATAGTGTTTGCTACAGATCTGAAGATGCCTTCAAACTAGTCCCGGAATGTTATAGAGATTATTTAGATGTCTTTTCCGAGAAAGTTTCCAAACACCTACTGGAAAGAAAAACCTGGGACCACACGGTAGATCTGAAACCTGATTTCATACCAAAGAAGGGTAGAATGATCCTGTTAGGTCCTGTGGAACAAGATGAAGTTAAGGCATTTGTAAATGAACAGCTAAAGAAGGGTTACATCCAACCTTCTAAATCACCTCAGACATCACCAGTATTCTTTATACCAAAGAAGGATGGCAAGAAACGCATGGTTATGGATTATAGATACCTTAATGAAGGCACGGTTAAAAATAATTACCCCCTTCTGTTGATCTTGCAAATTATAGACAAACTAAAAGGGGCTAAGCTCTTTACAAAAATGGATCTTAGATGGGGATATAATAATGTCTGCATCAAAGAAGGCGATGAATGGAAAGGAGCCTTCGTCTGCCATCTAGGGGCCTTTGAACCAACTGTAATGTTCTTTGGCATGTGTAATAGCCTGGCAACATTCCAGCAAATGATGAACGACATCTTTGCCGATATGGACGATATAGTAATTATTTACATCAACGACTTATTAATCTTCTCGAAACACAATGACATAAAGAAGCATTGTGAGGCAGTACAAAGAGTACTTCGGAGACTTCATAATAATGATTTATTTGTCAAGCCATCAAAGTGTTTCTTTGAAGTAACCAAAGTAGACATGCTAGGAATGGATGTATCAGGAGAAGGAATCTCAATGAGTAAAAATCAGCTTGATGGAATCACCTCGTGGCCTATACCCCATAACGTAAAAGGAGTTCGAAGCTTCTTGGGACTTGCCAACTTCTATCGACGCTTTATTGAGAATTATTCCCTAATTGCATGACCTCTACATGACTTAACAAAGAAAGATCAACCCTGGTGCTGGGGAAATGCACAACAAATAGCTTTCGATAATTTAAAAACAAAGTTCACAACAGTGCCTGTCTTGGCATATCCAGATGACACGACCCCTTATCATGTTGAATGCAATGCTTCAGATTATGCAACTGGTGCAGTATTGTCGACCCTTAAAGAAGACAAATGGCACCCTGTCGCATATATGTCACACTCCATGACAGCCAAACAGCAAAATTACCCAATCGCTGATAAGGAAATGCTCGTGATCATTCTCTCTCTTGAGCAATGGAGACACCATCTTGAAGGAGCCAGGCATTAGTTTGAAGTATGGACAGATCATAAAAACCTACAATATTTTATGAAATCTCAAGATCTAAACAGGTGACAAGCTAGATGGGCTCAATATCTATCTCGATTTGACTTTTTATTAGTGAATAAACCAGAATCCTCAATGGGAAAAGCAAATGCATTATCCCGGCGAGAAGATCATAGTATAGGAATAGAAAATGATAACAAAAATACCGTCATGATAGATAGTTCAAAGATACATAGTGTACAAGAAATAGAACTCTTCGATAGGATAAAAATAGAACACAAAAACACAACCACAGCCAAAGGATTGGTATACAAAAATGGACTATGGGAATATGATGGAAAGATATGGGTACCTAGGAACTTGCATCTAGAAGTGATGACGCAATTTCATGATCATCCACTCGCCAGACATAAAGGCCTGGATAAAACCAAAGAATTAATTTCTCGCTACTATAAATGGCCAGGAATGAAATCCGATATAGAAACATATTGCAAATCTTGTGATCAATGTGCTCATATGAAACCATCAAATAAAGCTCCTGCAGGGAAGCTACAACCCTTGCCCATGGCCAAAGGACCATGGAAAGATGTCTCAGCTGACTCTGTCACTGGCTTTCCGGAATCACATGAATATGAGAGTGGATCAATTCTCCAAAGAAGTAGCTCTTATCCCTACCACTAAATCTGTCACTGCACAGAAAACAGCACAATTGTACAAAGATTATGTATGGAAACATCATGGTTTGCCCAATTCAATCGTATCCGATCGTGGCCTGCAATTCGCTGGACAAATGATGATAGACCTTCTCAAATTGTTGAAAGTTGAAAAGAAAATGTCCACTGCCTATCACCTACAGACAGACAGACAAACAGAGCATGTTAACAGAGAACTAAATCAATACCTCCGCCTGTTTGCCGCAGAAAAGCAGTTCCAGTGGGTTGAATGGCTCACCCTAGCCCAATTTAATTTCAACAATACAAAATCATCATCTACTGAATTTACTCCCTTCCAGCTTATGAAATCATTTACTCCTCGAATGGGTTTTGAACCTAAACAAGTAAAATCGCCTGCTGCTGAAGCATTCACGAATGATATGCAGTCAAATTTGGAGTCTGCTAAATCAAATCTGGAATCTACTCATGCCAAAATGTCACTTCAGGCCAATAAATCTAGATCTGATGCTCCTGCTTATGCAATTGGCGATCTTGTTCTCCTGTCCTCCGAACACTTGAAAATCGTGAATAGACCCTCTCAGAAGTTAACTAAGAAGTGGATTGGACCTTATCAGGCCACCAATGTGTACACAAACTCTGTGGAGTTATTATTCCCAAAGTCAATTACTGCTCGCAACGTCGTGAATGTCTCGTGCATTAAACCATATGTCGAACTCCTTGATGGACAGCCTGTTGTATGGCCTGAGCCTATCTCCGTTGACAATGAAGGTCACGAAGAATTTGAAATCGAATACATTGTGGATTCTTGCCCTATTGGTCGCGGTTTCCAATATTTAATTCATTGGAAGGGTTACGACGACTCTGATCATACCTGGGAAGCTGCATCTTCTATTGCTAAACATGGCAAAGATGCTATTGTGTTGTTCCATAAGAAGAATCCTAGTGCACCTCATTGACTCAACATGTCTCAAGCCTTGTTTCAGGGTGTTTTTAACACCCCTGTCATTAACTTTACTTCCAGTTCTATGGAGTTTTGATCGCAATCTGGAATCTTGCTCCTAGAAGGGGGGTTGTTACGCTTGGCCCAGGTAGGGACGAGCGTAGCCTCTGTGGAACAAAGGGGCAAGGGTATCATCAGAAAAGACAATCGAGAGATGAGGATATTGAAGAGATCAAAGGTCTCAATGATAGACAAGGGGTCGAGGGTACCGCTTTGAGGTGGCAGTTGCAGATGTCGTCCGATTGAATGTCGAAGCAACTGTAACTCAATCTAGTGAAGAGTTGCTAGTCAAGCGTCCAGTGAAGAGGAGGACGAAGACTCGCAGAGGTTCATCCAGTGACGGGAATAGATGAAGAAGAGCTAGATTGCAGGGGT
>JBBPMR010000495.1:0-20021 GCA_038090415.1 Rossbeevera mucosa | reverse complement strand
CTGACGCTCGAGCAAATCGACCGCATGCTGGAGGAGACAACACCACGCACATCGGTGGGCTGGGTGCCCAAATCGTCATACGTGAATGAGCACGTCAAGGAGAAAGCAAGCGTGGAAGGTGTGTGAGATGTCGGACATTCCCGGCACAGCACGTTTGTATGACGAAACGAACGCGATGCCCATGACGTGAAAGATGTTAGATATCGATGTTCCATCCCCATTTCCGTTTATTCTGTTTATTCTTCCATTTTCAACACTGTTACCCATAACATAATGGATGATCCATGACCCATATGAAGTGCATATCCTTTACTGCTCATCTTCGTTTTCCTCCCCGGTTGCTCCGTGTTAGTTTACGCGGCTTCCTCGTAATCTGAAACGATAATCCTGCCAGTTGCACACATAATAATGATCATCAAAACTCCTCAATTTTTATCTCTGTCTTTTTTCCTGTGGTTGAATACCATAGCTCAGTGTAATATATATCACTTTCATCAATCCTTTCAAGGAACTAAGTTAGCAGTGTACCATGGCTACGTCATAGTGTAAGAAAAGAGAGACATAACCTGACAATGGTACCTTATCGGTATATGATGGTCGACCGCTTTCTCATGACCTGTCATGTAAAGTACGAAAAAAGACTCGAAACACTTGGTTGAATAGATTATAGCATGACATCTCAGTGACATTTTCCCCCCATACATAGCAATATTACCCCATTGGGTTATGGATGAGAAAGTCGACTGTATGTTGAACGATTATAGTGGCTCGGGATGATAAGAGATCGTCCCGTCGCGCGATATATTTTCCCGAGTCCGAGCGCTAACAAAGTGTACGAGCCCGCCAGCGATGACAAGCTGATAAGGAGGACGCCACAGTGAATCGAGTTCCTGGAGTGCCGTATGTACTATGTATATTCTGGCACCCGCGGCTCCGGAGACGCCGTCGGATGGCTCGGATCAACTTACCGCTCTTAGCGGTGGCAGTAACACCGGATCTGTAGACAGCATCCGCGGAGAGGGAAGGGAGATGGGGTTGGAGATATTCGGGGCCACTCGGGAGCCGTTCTTGTTGACTTCATTTTTGCTTAGGTAGATATGATGTACAATTGATCCATGACCCGGATCGATGAGAATACGAAAGCATGCATGGGATGTTTCGAAACAAATTCGAAATGAGCCATTCCTTGCGCAAATTCCCATTCCCCGCCACCACTGTAATCGGCCATAAATACTTGGATAGAGCCCAGTCCCTTTCTGAGACACGCCAAGATCTGGCAATCACTTGATTCAATGGGGGATGTGTGCCGATTCGTCGTGGCTAGCTATGACGCATTCAATCATTGGGCCAAATTAGTAACTAACTAATAACACACGGGACGTGTCAATAATAAGTACAAGACAAAAGAAAAAAGACAAAAACATTTTCTCATCCCCCCTGGGGATGAGAAAGTTCTGAGTCTCACGTGAATCTACCGGCGCTGACGGGGCAAACGTCATTAGTGACGAGGGGGTCAATTATGTCAGGTTTGTAACGGCGCGTTTTCGGATGTTGTCGAGGGAAAAATGGTATATGATATGATCCATGTGCATGATCCATCACCAAAATGAACTCGTCCGTTTCGCCACCGGTAGAACGTAATGCACACAAACCATGATGAGGCGACTGGCAGACCAAATGCAAAATTATTCCCATGATCCCCCAAAATAGAGGTACTACAGAACTGGGAAGGCAGGTTTATGCGGCAATTTCCGGTCAGTCTGGTATGATACATTTTTCTTTGGATTTGCAACGAAATACCAGTATGTATAAAACACTCTCGCACCTGCTCTAGTATTATGCGTACGACGCTGCCTCTGAAGTATGTCCTTGCCCCAGCTCGCCCTTTACAAACGCACGCGTACACTGAGCCATCGTTACAGATCTAAGAAGACGGAATGTAAACACCAGGTGAAGGTATAAACGAAGCTCGAGTACTTACGCGCGAGAGATGGGGTCGGTCTGGTAAAAGTTAGAAATAGGCTTCTTGAACGCCTGGCCAGACAACTTGGTCTTTGCAGTCCCAGCTACCAGCGTGCTCAGACCGGCGAGAGCCACGTCCACCGAAGTTCGCTCTGTCACACCATACCGCACCAGCGTGGGGGATATCTCCCATAGACGGTCTCTGAGACTCAGTACGTCATCGTATGGCAATGGAACACCAACGACTTCGGAGAGGGCTCTGTCGTATGGGCGTGTCGTTAGCAAAGGAGCGTCAAGTGTCGGGGGACTAAGCACGCACCGAATGATCTTCCAGTCTTCTCGTGAAGCACCTGGGGGAGGTACGGCAGCACGACCCAGTTGCGGTTTACCTTCTGTGTTGACCCAAGTCACAGACTTCTCTGTATATGCAGCAGCGGGCAAGCATACATCCGCAAGAGACGCGCCTAAATCACCGTGGTGGCCTTGGTACACTACGAATGCGTCACGAGGGATCGATTTGGGATCGACCTCGTCTGCATTCAAGAGGTAAATGAACTTGGGTTTCACTGTCGAGGCTTTTTTCGAGGGTACGAAACCGATGTCATATGCGGCCGGCCGGGACGCGATCTGGACCGCACGTGTCACATTAGTGGATAAATGTGCAGAAATTGTTCATAACTTTACCCGGTGGAGAACAGAGAAACCATTCCATTCAGGCGTGATCAGGGTGTTCCTGTTCTTCTCGACGAACTTGGCGAGGGTGTTGTACGCGGCAGCGCCATCAGGGTGTTCTGAGAGTGCACTTCCGACAATGATCAGTGGTCTCTTGGCAGCCTTAAATTTGGCAGCAAATGCGCCCTTGCCAGAAATAAAGTCATCGAGTGCTTTGGTATCCGAGCCCAGGTAGTCGTAGCCATACGCCATATCTACAGGTTCACCGATAAGACCGACTTCGAGACCTGTGTGCAACCAACTCTTTCTGATCCGCGAATTCAGGACGGCGGCCTCATGACGAGGGTTGGTGCCGACAAGGAGGATGACATCGGCATTCTCTACACCAGGAATTGTAGCATTGAACAGATAATTTGACCGGACGTCAACACCATGCGGAGGTGGTGCATGGCCATTGACTTGATCCAGGGCGAGATTGTCTGAGCCTAACCGGTTGACAAAGTCTTTGAGCGCAACAAGAGATTCCGTGTCTGCCAAGTGGCCGGCCACAGCCTGAATTTCGTTGTCTTTGGCGCCTGAAGCAGCTAGGCCGTCTGTAATTCGCTGTAATGCATCCTCCCAAGTTGCTGGGATAAACCGGTCGCCATCCTTTATCAAAGGCGTTGTGAGGCGTTGAAACTTGAGGCCATCGTATGCATAACGAGTCTTGTCGCTGATCCATTCCTCGTTTACATCATCGTTGGTACGTGGTTGTATCCGCATAACTTGGACCCCACGGGAGTCGACACGAATATTTGAGCCAACAGCGTCTAGAACGTCAATAGATTCAGTATTTTTGAGCTCCCATGGACGGGCGTGGAAGGCGTATGGTTTGCTTGTCAGTGCACCGACAGGGCAGAGGTCGACAATGTTGCCAGAGAGTTCCGAATCCATTGTTTTCTCAACGTACATGCCGATCTGTAGATCGTTTCCGCGGCCGGTGGTTCCCAGTTCCTCGACGCCTGCCACCTCGTTCGCAAACCGGACGCAACGTGTACACTGAATACAACGGTTCATGGACGTCTTTACGAGAGGTCCGAGGTCCTTGTTCTCTACTGCACGTTTTCCCGTGATTTCGTGGAAACGAGTGCGGTCGGAACCATATCGCATTGACTGGTCTTGCAGGTCGCATTCACCACCTTGGTCACAGATAGGACAATCTAGCGGGTGGTTGGCCAAAAGGAACTCCATAACACCCTCGCTGTCGAAACATTAGCTTAGGGATACGTGGTGGCCTCTTGCAAACCCACCGAGCTTCATGGACAAGGGGCGTGTTAGTGAAAACGTTGGAACCAGGCATCGCCGGCATGGCGCTAGAGAATGTCAGTGTCAGGACCGGGTACTGAACGCGACGGTGCGAAATGCTTACCATGATGCAACAGGTTTTGGTGACCGCTCAACCTCCACTAGGCACATACTACACCAGACAATGTTATTTGAAATGCTCGGTCATTCTTCAGCAGAAATTGCACTTACCGACAGTTGCCAGCAATTGCAAGCCTGGTGGGATGAGTAAGTTCAATATCAATCAAGCAACGGAAGGAAACCGACCTGTCATGGTAGCAAAACCTTTGAAGGGCGTTCATACACGAGCGTGGCTACATAAACCAAGAAACTCACCGGGGAATGACCGCACCCGCAGCTTCACATGCCTGAATCAAAGCAGAACCTGCTTGTTGGTCAGTCGGAGCACTTCAACGCGTCTGTCGGCGAAAACCAACCTTGTGGGACGGTGACCTCCTTTCCATCCACCGTTAGTGTTATGTCCTGCCGACGCGCAGAGGTCGAGGCTATGGATCTGCGGCCTGCTTCCACAGCATATATTGAGCAACGAAGGTGCACCGACACACAACCGCGCCATACCTTTCGGTGACGAACCGTAGCACACAACCGTTCCGAGTCGTCCTGCGGGGGTCGGCCTGGGGACGAGCCTGAGCATGCTGAAAGTAAGCACCAAACGTTTAGAACAGAAGGGCGCTCGTAGCCTTCGTCGGTTGTGACCGTTTGCATATCCCGACGTTCAGTTTCAAGCGGAGATGCAATATATCGGAAATTGCCGTCTTCTCATCTCTCTCCCTACGAATACGCGACTTGGAAATTCTGAAGGGACATCTGGTCCCCAGTCTAGCTGGTCCAGCTTAAAATGCAAACTTTTTGTCTGATGTGACTCCGTTCAATTCGAATTCGAATTCTCTTGTCCGCGAGAGGAACTACCTCCAGGATTCATGCATGCCACGATCTGGTACCATTTGCATACCTCTTTGAATCTCACGTACTTCCATCTGCATGACTTTACAAGGGCTCTTAACGCGGGCGACAATTCAAAATATGGCAACGTGCAAGTCGCCCCACGACCTTCTAATATAACCATCGGCGCGTCTTTTTTCTCGTCTCATCGAAATTCGAGAACGCAGCCTAGCCGATCGTCTGGTCTGCCACAAGCACCGGTAGTTATGACAACTTCCGTTGATACGGGACTTATACCCTTCATCCCACTCTTACTGTCGCAACACGGGAGCTTTCACATATTGTTACAATGCGTTAGACTGTTGAGCGTGCTTTCTCACAGACTCTCAGCCCTCTAGTGAGTGTTGCCAAGAGAAATCCTATCTTTTCCATCAATTTTTTATCCACTGGTATGGCTACGTCCATCTTGACTTATATCAACGGTTGCGGTGGCCACAAGTCCCGCAAAGACGTTTTGGATAATTACCAATCCGATGTACTTGCAGACACGTTCGGGATCATTTACCGCCATCGGCGGCGATTGAGCAATCGATTGCGTACCAATTGACAAGGCGCCACATGGAAGGGTATTCGATGCGTACACCCTCTGCCGCCCAAGGTCTTCTCCTCTAACCCGCTGCAGGACCTGGTACATATTAATGATGTCAAACTTGAAGCAATGGGCACAAATATTCCTGCATGCTTAGCTTGTCCGATACATTGCCAGCGTGTCATATGACTCCCACAGCTGTTTGTTCTGCACACGCTTTTAAAATATGGAGCTATACGAGCAACACAACCGCGAATTGTTTGGAGAGTTGAATAATGGTGAGTAGTAACTGCAGGTAACCCTAAACTCGGGTAACCAATTGGACTCAGGGACTCGCTTGCGACTGAGTCGCCGACGAAACAGCGGATACAGTACTTTTGTGGACCCAGACATACAGCTCCCAAATGTTTCAACACGACTTTCTGGGCGCATCTTGGCGCCTGGCACGTTGAAACGCTCAGTCAGCCAACCCATCTAACCTACTATGATACTTACAAATGAGAGACTTGAGTCGTGGACGTTTAGCTTATGCCTATCCCTTTTTGATTAGATTTTTGCACAGTGCTAGGGCGGGCATCGCTTTCGGCTGCACTAGTTTAACTGGCAAATTCAGGCCCCGTAATCCCCTTCGGCCTTGCTTGAGATTCCCATCATGTTGCTAGCAACTATATGTAATAATGGGGCTTGAGATCACGCGGCTTATGATATTCCTGCAACTACAAGTATCATCCTCGGTGCTTCCTCAAACACCCATCTTTCGCATATTCGCCAAGGACACATTCAGACACAGGCCATGTCATTAGAACTACAATCTGCCGTAGCGGCATTGCAGTTCAACAATCACATCACTCATGAGGAAGCCCAGCATTCCAATAATGAGAGCCAAGGCAAGCTGACCAACGTTACAGTTGTCACCGTGACTGCCATTGCTTATGAAGTGAGTGATACATATCCTCAACCAAGTTCGAATTCAAGTCTTTCTCTAGCAATAACATTTTCGAAAGAGGTTCTTGCATTTTCGATCTGCTGTTTTCCTCGACTCTCTGATGATATCGACAGATAAACTTTGTTTGGGTTGGCAGGCCCTGATGAATGCGTTGACCAACTTCTGATCCATTGTCATAGAATTGGCCGTGGACCCTTGTTTCTATTATGTTTATGCTTGTGCGTATTCAGGTCTCGAAATCTCGAATAGCAACCCATTCTGATGATACACATGAAAGGTTCGTTACGTGGGGTTGACCGCCGGCTTGTAAGTCATCCCGAATAATGTTTGAAATGAACGCCGATCCCAAGAGCCCTACCAACTGAACATAGAATAGGAGGATTATGTGTACTACACATCACACACCACTAGTACGGACACTGGCTGACTTGGATATTCGTAAAAGATGGCAGTTCTTTCATACATGGCCCCACTTTGGTGAGTTTTCTCTCGAAAATTGCACCACATACTTTGCAAGTTGCCTGACAGAAAAGTTCGACGAAATAGACGTATTTTCCCCCCTCTTTATATGCGATGTCATTGAGGCAAACCCAGCAATAGGTGTAAGAGGTCCTTTGATAATTTAACACGAAGTATATTCAACAGGTAAAGGTACGGTGGCTTTCATTGCAAGCGAGTGGACGTTTGTCTTTTTTCTTGCTGCTGCAGACAGTAAGCAACTCTATTTTCTTGCTGCGTAAATGAGAACTTCCATCAGTGGTGATGATTCTATGTGTGCACGCATTGTACAATCAGTCCAAGATCGCTCTAGGCGTGCTCCTTGTGCTTTATGCAGCCACGATAATCTTATTAGCTGCCGCTATGGTCTACTACAACAACCCTGACACGCACTTGATAAGTACGCACCAATCGTTTCTGTCAAAAGATTTTCCTCATTCCCCCCTTCATAGTGACCATTGTTCAGGTATCTGACATGTCTCTCTGCTATGAAACATACACCAGGACCTCGAACTTTGGTGCATATAAGAATATCCCGCGACTCATCCTTGCCGCCCTCCTATTTATTCTCGCGCTTTCCCGGTTGTGTGTAGAATCTTTTCAGGCATACAGAGCGACTGGGCAATGCAGAGTAAACCAATACATCAATCTTCTTGCCAGGGATGGCATCCTTTACTTCCTTGCGTACGTCCATTCAATCCCACTTTTACATTCATTCCCTGACAATAAACAAAAACTAATGTCATCAACTTAGGCGTTTGATGCACAATATTAACTTCGGCGTGGACAATGCTGGATTGATTATGAACGTCCTGTCTTACATCTTATTATTTATCCTCTGCCCTCGGTTTGTTATGAGTGTGCGGGAGTTGCACCTCCGTGACACCATCGTGACTGACAAGTGGGATGGGGATCGATGCCGGATTTGGTCTGTCTAAGGGGCAGTTATCTCAGAACTTGGCCATTTTTTCAGTTGGGGCGGCCGCCGCTGACGGTTCAGCAGAGGCGGTAGAAATGCATGGATTGGGAGACGATACTAGCGTGTAGCATTCGTGACTGGGGAGTATGCATATTCGGAATCTGTACTTGTGTAATAACAGATCAGGCTCCAATATCAAACGACGCCGCTAGTGTGGGTCACCGTGTCTGTTTCGATTGGTTGTTGGCGAAATATTCATGATTACTAGGCAACCCAAGCGATCAATGCGAGTGTTCGGATAGCCGTGATGACTGGCACGGTTGGCTTACATGTATTATAATAAAGGGACAGAACCTTATTGCCCATGATGATGCGGCCGACCTCCCGGTGGCGATAATTTGAAACCATTCGACACGAAACCTCCGAGTTGATGCCATTGCACCCATTGCACCCATCACACCAACCAATATACATATCCCTCGTAGTCCGGAGGACGTCTGATGAGACTCAGTTTAGCATGACGGCTAGTGACTCGGACGCAAACGTTGCCGAGATGTATCAGCTATCAGCTGACTTTTCCTACTTAGAATCAAGCGTAAACGTCTTTGCAACGAAGTGATAGACTATCTATCACTTCGTTGCAGAGATTGAACATGAAGCTGAACAGCTTTTTCATGTTCTTGCAAGAATATCGAGATTAATGTAGGCCAAGTCATGTTACAGCAGCTCGTGAATGTTGAGAGAGATGGACTCCGAGTCGGAGGTGGTAAATTTTTATTGTTTGCTTATGTATACTACCGTTCCACTGAAACGAGCTGACATCCATTGAGATCATAGAGTCGACAGAGTCCCGATAACCTTGATTGAGCTCGCCATGCACCTGTCCAGTCGGGGAGACAGAACACCCGCTCTCATCGGATTAAGTAGTCGTACCTGAGGCCATCCCTGCTCTTCAACTTGCAACCCTCACCTTTTGCTTTCTCGAGGCAACAACATTCAGAGATTCACCAACGCCGTGCTCAAACAGATCCATCGAATGTCGTCAGATTTGCAATCAACTGTAGCGGCATTGCAGGTCAATAACTATGTCTCCGGTGAGCACCTTCACCGTCAGAGTGGTCTACCCTAAATCCTGGCCAACATTCAGTTATGATCGTGACGGCTGTAACCTATGATTACAGTGAGTGGTACACTTTCTATACTAATTTCGAGCCCAAGTTCAATTCTTCTGCAAGTGGTCACATTTTCAAATGAGGTCTCATGCTTATTAGATCTTCTTTAATCCTCTGACCGTGTTTAAAGGTCACTTACGTCTGGGTCTGGCTGCCTTGATAAATGCGTGCAAAAATAAATCTCTAACTTTCCTTCAGAACAAGCCATGGACCTTCGTGTCTATCATGTTCCTCATCGTGCGTATTTTGGATCCCACACAAATGCCCATCTTGATGCCCTTGCAAGGCTCGTTACATAGGGTTGATTGTTGCCTTGTAAGTCATCTAACACGATGTCTTGCGAATGCAAGAGGGCTAAAATACTCTGCACAGGATTGAAGGATTATGTACGTTTCGTATCGTGTTACCAGCCAAACCTACTTACATCGCTGTGAAAGTTGGTAGTACTTTCGTACCTGGCCCCGCCCTGGTAAGGTTGTCTAGTCTCTCGTCGCATACATGAATTGACAAGCATACTGAATCAAACAGACGTGAGTTGTTTTGCATCGCATGCGTGCAACTACTGACGTCGACTGAAGCTGTAAGCAGTACCCCACAACCATCAGACCCACATATATTTATCAAGAGAAGGCACGGCGTTCCTCTTCATCGGGGAATCAGGATTCCCCATATTTCTTGCTGCAACCGAGAGTAAGTGGACTCCATGATGCATAATTCATCCGTCTAAGTGATTGTGCCCGCCAGTCGTGATGATTCTGCGGCTTTATGCAATGTACAGTCGATCCAAGCTCATTTTGGGTCTACTCGTTATGTTGTATATAGCTACGCTTGCTCTTTTTGTCGCTTCCGTGGTATACGACAACCAGCCCGGCGCCATCACACGTTCGCATTGACTGTCTTCACGCGTGCTTGTCCTGATTCCCTCCTCCGTAGTGACCGTCACTCAAGTGCTAGATATGTCTTTTTGCGACCAAACACTTAACTACTCTCCTACACTTGACTCATATAAAAATTATGTACGGGTTGCTCTCGCTGCCCTTATGTTTGTTCTTGCCGTTGTCAAATGGTGCTTGGAATTGTTTCAAACATACAGGGCGACTGGGGATTGGCAAGCAAACCAGTATGTCGACCTTATGGTCAAGGAGGGAATCCTTTACTTCTTTGCGTACGTCTCCATTCACGCTTCTTACAAACCATAAACCAATCCCTTGTGCTTTTAATGATACAGTCATTTCATATACACTATCAACTTCGGCCAGAGTGCGTTTGGAACGGTCATGAGCGCAGTCTCCTTCATATTTCCCTACGTCCTTTCCCCTCGTTTTATTGTGAGCGTGCGACGAAGGCACCTCCGAAACCTCTACACGGCCAGCAGGTGGGGTGAAACAATCGACACTGGCTTTGGCCTGTCGATGGGTCGGCTATCTGGTTTTCTGCAGTCTTCTTCGATTGATGCGGAAGGCTCAGAGTTTCCTAGTAGTGAAGACACGGAGATGGTGGTGTTGTGAGAAAGCAATGCTAGCAGGATCTACGTAACAGATAATGTGATACTATGCCCACGAAATACCCCCACAGAATGACATTCGGTGGCTCGATCTTGCAGTCCCAGCAAATCAATTTGTGGTTCTTCCAGCAATTGCATATAGTAGTTTCTTTAGCGTGAGGTTGTCTGGGATATCCCCGATCTAGTTTAGTACGCTCCATCCGTTTAATCCTTTGCACAGTCTCCGAGTCAGAATACAACATCCCTCCAAAGGACACTTTCTTGAATTTCTAATGCGTACAATGCGTACTACTTGGTCTTTCCCATACTTCAAGGTTGAATTTGTATGAAATACAAACCGTCTCCAAGTCCAACCAGTTTTTGGTCTCATCAATGCACCTGAACAGGTGCCGGCACGCTATCTTGCTCCCTATCTTGTCGACGATCGTCTAGGCAGTAAAACACTCCCTACTATCTGTTACCCTAGCTAAATCAAGTTGAATTTCCGCGTTGCTCTTTTCGTCTGGACCACTTCTGCCCTCCGCAAATGCGATCACAGAGATGGAGGTATCACATGCAGCCATGTTCCTGCCGTTCGATGAGATACCGAAACCACTGTCCACTCCTTCACTGCTATCCCTGTGATACAACTCCCGGATACTGAGCACAAACCGAGGCATGACGGGATACATAGTCATGACTACAAAGAGATTGAGGATAAGACCCCAGAGAGGCATTGTCGGGTGAAGATCTGCTTGTCCTATTGCATTGGTAATATTGTTGAGCAGATTCCTTTGTAAATACAGGGGGAAAAATACATTGGTCAGTTTGCACATGCACGCATTTAACAATACTGTGGTAGCGACATACAAAAAGACATATAGAACACCATCCTTGACGATCAATGACATATACCGGTTAGGTTGCCAGAGCTTAGTTGCCTTGTACATCGCAGTTATCTGTTTTACGGTTGGGATGAGAGCCAGGACGAGCAGTAGGACATCGAAGAGGGTTGGGTAGATGACCGCATATTTGACGTAAGGGCCGACTACAGTTGGCACATAAGTGCAGACTGAATAATTGAAGACATGGGTAATCGAAACTAAAGAACAGATAACATGGGGAGATAAAGCCTTCCTTTCATAAACACATTCGTGCTTAAAATTAGATAAAATCATACCTGTGGCATCAATAAATGGGTTTTCAAAGACAGCAACAGCAACAGCTTCGAAACCAATCCTAACCATATAGCAGAATAAAAGGATGCTGAGGATGACCTTTGATCGATTCCACATTGCATAGACACGCAAAACCATGACCACTTCCATTAAAGCCAAATTGTGTGTGTAAGTCTTAGACCAAGGAGATCCTCTGGCTTACGATTAGAGGCAAAAACGAACGGCGCAAAAGCCAAGTGACCCGAGTACGCAAATCCAGTACCTTTTGAAACGTGATCAGCCATAATTGATGCCGTGAATTAAATCCTTACAACTATATGATAGTGAGCAGCAAAGGATATCAGTGAATGGTAACACGCACAACTACCACAAACATGTGTCTCAACTAGAAACGACACGCTGACATTTTGGAACAGAAACCAACCTTCAGAGGGCCAGGTATAAACGTGGTGCCAGCTAAATAAACATAAGCAGCTTAGTGAGTTGTGAATGATCCTCTTGAATGAATGTACAGACTCAGTGAAAATTCCCTTAGAATTAATAAGTAAATAAAGTAAGTTATGACGGAGAACGTGTATTACTGGACTGATAGACTTACAAAGCACGATAGATGCCAATATACCGGATCTATAGGCTAACGCTTTGCATGAAATTTGATAGCAGTATGTATGTGAACGCACCATAAGGAACAATGTAGAAACCCATGTCCAGGGCTTGTTCTGACACGCCATCAGCGACAGAGTACACTGCTACAAAATATTCGTATCCCGACCCAAATTAATTCGACCTGGCATTGAAGATGTTGAGTGAATGAACCATTCTGAAACAAGCTGTGTGTATACCTCTCTCGGGAAGGTAAGTACTGTAGTAATGATTAGAAGAATGAACTTCATATCAGATTAGAGTGTTGTGCTTACTATAATCGTAGACCACAAAGGTAGCCGCTGAGACTACACGTCAGAGTTAGATATCGACAAGATTCTGAAGTGATGAAAATCATACGGGCTGCTTTGTTGGTTAGCATCTGAGCATGGAGAATGAGAATCGGTTGTATCACATCAGACGACATGGTTGCACTTTCAAAGTAGTCTCGATATTGAAATATTGAAGGTTGACAACAGAAAAGAATAGGAATGAAAGGCCTAAAGTGAGTCTTCTGGTGTGGTGCTCACCATTTATTACCTGAGGCAGTATGATTAATCCTCGGACAGTAGATAATATGAAATAGAAATGCTATGTGCGGTTGAACTGCACCGCCCAGCGCCCGTGGCTTGATGTGTAGATATCATGCAACGTTAGCATACGTTACCTACCGAGAAATGGCACCATAATGAGCATTGAATAATTGAACATCTCAGGAATACGCCGTCGCCGAGTTTATCGAGGGCGTTTCGACATTCTTCGTCCGAGTTTTCTCTGCTCTCAACCCGACGGAAGGGCTCAAAGTAGTTATAGTATTGCCTACTTGAAGCATACTATGGCCCTGGACAGATGATCTAACTTTAACCTTATGTCCGTGGCAACTGAACACATTGCTGTTGTTCATCGAGCTTTGGGGGGTTGATGCGCTGGTGATCAACAATGCCGTGTAATTACTTAAGAGTTTACGTACCAAGTCACCTTATCTTCGGCCCAGGAACCAGCACCACCGCCACCGGCATCTGCAAAGTTCCTACTGTAGCAGCAGGGCTGTGGCAGATCGCAGAGCAGACGTTCGCGAGCATTCGAATCGGGGACCGAAGACCTGATCTTCCAGAGACTAGAGAGCAGATATTAATTTTTGCACAAGTGTACGGAGATGAGGGAATGCATTATCGCAATGTGCATCCGGTAACGGGCCACGATAACATTGCTTGTCCGCTCATATAAACATGTTCTATGTCCCCTATGCGCACAAGGGAAGAATGAGAAGGCTTTGGATAAAGTAGCTGGGCACTTTCAAGGCTTGTGGTAAAATGTCACTGCTGAAACGATCGTGCTATGGCATTATTATTATTATATGTATGCGGTGAATAGATAAGTGAATGGTGACGTTGGCTTTTAGTTGGCATCGGTCGGCTTGACGCGGGATGGGTCGATATCGTCAGCTATCCAGGAACAGAGAATGATTTTACAGCGGAAATCAGAAACACCGCCCCAAGGCGCGACGTCGCCAGGATCCAGACTATCCAGTATTTGAATCAGAGCACTGAGGAACAATCGCACCGGGCGAGCTTGTGTTCACATCGAGACGGTGACCAAATCCAAGAGCGATATTAATGAGCATGCCATAGCCATCCTGTTCGGCTGCGTACATCAGATGATCTCAGATAGAGGTTTGGACAAGTGGAGGAAGTTCACTGAGGTCCTGTTTAGGAATAAAACCGTTGGGAACGCATCAGACCACTCCGAGTCAAAAAATGTCTCTTACCGCCACAACGACGAGTTGCAGTTCGAACTCTAAACCAAAGATAGCCTTGGTGACACTATATAGATATTGATCCAGTATTTTAAGGGAACTACAGCAGCAGTGACATTGTTGGGTCTTCGGTTATACAGTCTCACCACCGCCGAGCGAAGAAATAATTCGTCAACGAGCAAGTTTGGAAAGGAAGACAGTATAAAACTTAATTTTAAACGCCCACAGCACTCTGCTTCTTCCTCAATTCACGATATCTTCTCTTGAAGAAATGCCTCGAGGATACCAGGAAATATATATTGTGTTTGGGGGAAGATCACTACAGCAATCTATCATTTCCATGGAAAGTGGCGTTCCGAGAGAGCCACTAGCATCCCATTCCTGAGCTGGCCCTGAACCATCGTGCGCTCCAAAACCGAAAAAAATAACCATGCAAACCAAAGTTGGTATGGCCACGGACAACGACACTGGAGGCCCTTCCAACAGTAACCCGCACCGCTCCACGGAGGAGTTCATTCCGACAATCCAAACGGAGACCGAAATCAATTTAGGCACAAACTCCGACTTTATCGTTTCGTCTTTTTGGTTTCAATGCTACTCGAAATGCAGTTGGAAACGTATCACTAATGATATAACCTAGACGACAAGGACGGGCGGGGCCGGAGGTGCGGCGTTCCATGGTCCCGGAGTAGATGGTGACCGCTCCCAGATCTATGGGACGTACGTGACCATTAACACGTTCACAATTAACTTTTCTAGCTCCCCGCCCGATGCGAAGTACACCCGTTCCTTGGTTATCGGCCCAGGAGCCCAATCCGACAAGATCGAAATCTCTGCGTCCGCCAATGCGATCGCACCCGACTCTTCCACCCGCAGTCGGATGATGTCTACCTCCGTCCGCATCGTATCGAGCTCCTGGTCCTCGGCCGGATCGCCGTAGTAGCTCATCGATCGTCCGGGCATGGACGAGCAGCGTTTGACGGGTGAGCCATACGGCGTGGCGAAGGGCATGGCAGCGGTGGGAGAATCAGCGAGGGCATCGCTACCACATTCGACCGTACGGTCTATGGGCCAGATGTATCCCCCTGCTGCCCAGTGTAGCTCTGGTGCGAGCTTGTACACCTTGAGGGCGTGGTATAGGAGCGAGTCGCTTCCTTTCAACTGGGAATCACAAACAGGTATCGTCAGCCTACGCTCTTTCCCCGACCACTGCACCCCTGATCATGGCGCAGGGCAGGCAGGAACACAGATGAAACGGACGTACAAGGGGCACCAGCGACTCGGCTATTGTCTCGGCTGGATTTATACTGTATTCTTGCGTGAGGTAAAACGCCACCTTCCGCCCACGCGACAAGCTCAACACTGGCGACAATAAATCCAAGAAGTGTTCGCTGGGCGTAATCAGCGGGTCCACCGAGGGCCCGTACGTCTTGAGGTGCACGGCAAACGAGATGCTCATCCGACACCCCTGTTGTATGGTCTCGACTTCATATTCGCAATCGGCGAGGAAGGCAGTCCATTCGACTTGTTCGGGTTGGCCGCCTCCGAAAAACTTTTCCTCAGCGCCGTCTGTATCGCGGATGACCAGGCCACCTCCACGGTATTGCACTGGGAGGGTAACGATGACTGTGGCCACTCTGCCGTCGTTACGCAATGTGCGCGGTTGTGGTGACATTCGACATCCATTCGCCATGACCTCCAATCGATCTCGCACCGTGACGAGGTAGTGACCGACGGGCAGATTAGGGAAGAGCGCGTTGCGCACCGCGTCGAGGATGGGGTGGTTCGCCATCTCGAGTGTGGCAGTGAGTGGGAGGTTGGGTGGGTAGAACAGTGAGTCACGATCTGGGTAGACATTAATTCCTGCCGTTTGATGTGGTCGACAGGCCGCGATCAAGACGTCCAGCGCGGGCGGGGTGTCATAATCCACATCAATAGGGAAATCGAGCGAGTGAGTGATGCCGCTCTGTTGTGGCATCCATGGTTTTAGTGAATCGCTAACTAAACCGATCATGATGACGCACCTTTGAGCGGAAGAAGAGGACAAGCGTAGAAGGATCAAGAGGAATGCGACCGGATGCTGTGAATGGACGGGATCTGGCAGCAAGGAAGCGCGAGACACTCGTACGAAGTGCGTGCTCGGCTGAATAATCTGACTTGAGTCGCCGTGTGGACGGTCGTTTGGGGGCGCTGCTTGTAGAATTCTTGAGAGGACGTTCAATCTCGAAATCGGGTTGGCTCTTGGTTCGGGAATAAGCATGACCTTGATCAGAGTGTCGACTACTGCTCCCGTCTGAGAGACGACTAGCAGCGGACAGTGCAGGTGAGGAAAGTACTGATAGAGGAAACATGGACATGGTGACTCGAGTGGGGGACTGGCTTGAGGGAAGGGCAAGTGGTCGGACGGAGAGGGAGTATTTACCTTGGACGCGGTGGCTGTATAAGACCACTTGCCCAAGTTGGTTGGTGGAAGAGATGACGATAGCAGGTTGCCTGTCACAGACAACGCAACGTGTTGATGTAGGACTCCTCCGTTTCCCTCTAGGAAGGGCGTGAATATGGAATGAAGATAGTGTGGATCAAGATTAGCCACGCTGTGAGGAATTCGCGAAGAGTATATCTCAGGGGCAGCGGCGCGGACTCGGGGTATTATAGAAGTTCTGGTACACCTGCTTCTCTCCTGCGCTTGCCTAAATAATGCCCTTTGTCACAATCGGTTCGCAACGCGGATTCAACGTGGTAGCTAATTACGTAGTACCAACACAGACGAAGCTGTTCGAACAACAGCTTCGGCAAAGGTGCCGGACAACCAAAATCCTCGATACGCGCTGTGGGTCCTTTATTGTTATCTTCAACTGCATTGTCTGGAACGAGACAAAATAAATATCATTCCGAACATGATTCGGAATACAACGACAAGTTTCCAAGCTGTAGAATCATGAACAATGACCGGCCTCCACAGTGGGCAGGCGGAAACAACGTAATATTATTTAGTCCGTCACACGAGCATACGTCAACATAAAATAATAAATAAACCAGTTTGGCTTTAGCATTGTGAAACAGAACACGAGAACACAACGAAGAACGGCAAGAGAACTTGAATAAACAGAGTTGGTGCATGACGGGGCGATGTGGTTTGTAGGGTCTTCATTGACGCCGCAGCTGTAAAAGTCGGGAAAAAACGGGATACGTTCGGATCACATCCAAGGCCAAATGGATCATACAGGGATCTAGTTTGGTCTAGGATGGCTCCTGGATATCGACGAGGCAGTGAGCACTGAGATCACAACGCCCGGGAACTAAACCACATGATCCAGTGACCATCGGTGGCTAGCGCGGATTGAATCGAACATCGTTTGCCAGTCACTATCATCATCTAGTGTACGTGGATTTGGCGTGCTGCCGATGTGACGTGAGGAGTAGGCGCCGCCGCATCATCACCTGTAGTAATCGTGGTCATGGCCGCTCACATGCAAGCCCTGTGGACAGGTCAAGTGGAGTTAAAGGGCCCTAGGAGGCGTCAAATAGAGTATTGTAGCAGGTCAGAATTGAGTGTCACGTACAGTTCCCCCGAGTTACGTATACCTTTAGGAAGTGTCTTTCCTTCTCCTTCGCTTTCCTTCTTCCTGGGTCTATCTCGGAACCCCGGAGGCAACGGAGCGCACGACGAGCTACCATCGGAATATATGGTCGTCACCATGGTGTGGCGGCGGTCAAGTCAGTCCGGGATCACTGCTCAAGGATCGGCGTTCACCGGCACGGGAAAAGCAAAAAACAAACAAACAGCGAGATGAAGGTTCTTCAACTTCGCAGACGCATACTCGAAAATGCGGGGCGCGACGTTCATTTTACTTTTATTCCCTCCCATTTATCCCAACCATGCGGCATTATTTGGTTCCGGGAGAGTTGACAAATAAGCCCTGCTGGCGGTATACACTTCTTGAAGCTGACCGCCCGCTTCGTTGGACTTCGAGCCTCCATCGATAACACAGACAAAGCCAGAGCTGATATTTTACTGGTTACTAGTACTATCTGGGAAATACCCAGGGCGTGGGGGTATTTTCAGCATGAGCATGCGGACAACCCTTGGCCCATCCTGGTTCAAACTCATCTCGGCCATCCTGTTAAAAATAACCCCCCGACTTCTGCCGGATCCGAATCTCATCTCTGCTCCCTCCTGTGTTCTCAAATTGGACATACTCCAGTGCTGAAGAAGATAGGGATCGTCGTGCCCTTTTCTCTGGTTGCTCTGTCAACACGTGTTATCCAGGTTGAGGTGCTTATCCTGTCAGCGCGCAGCCGCAGTAGGAGCACTTTCATGTGTGAGACCATAGGTTGGTAGCGTATCATCACACGCATGTGCCAGTCGACAGTCATCCATGTCATCGTGGCATCCCTGCCAGGTGCCGTTGGTATGCCGTTGCATCCGTATTTGTCTTCCATGCCACGTCTTCTTCCTTCTTTCTCCATAGTCAAGATCTGGATCTCGGGTCTACCCGCGGTAAGGTTTAATCCGGTAACGCCATTCCGCTCCACTTCATTTATATCCCAAGTTATCCATCAGGATGAGCCAGCGAAAAGGGGAAACGAAGCGTATAGAATACGATGACAGGATAGGGGTCAAGTGGTGTGAGGCTTTAAAGTACGTGCCACCTTGGAATCTTTGCAGGTGCACGTGCACGAGGGCCATCGTGATACCCTCCTCTATGCCTCTTGGGTCAACGCTTCCCTTAGTCCACGGGCTCGGAGTCTTTGTCATCACAAACAGCATGGTACTACTGTGCATCCAGGTCATGACCTAGATAGGTCCAATCGAGTTCGCCGGAGCGTGTTTCCGCATTGATTCACGATGTAGTGACTGCCAAGCCTACAGTACCGACACCGAACACGTGTAACCTTCATGTCAACCATCTAGCGACTCTGACGTGCAATCCACCACGGAAATTGCCAGACTCCGGTCATCGGTGGTGTCGTCTCAGGGGGGAAAGGCTGCGAGGTGGTTTGAACCCGATCCCCATTGATATCTAAGGTCGATTATCATATCTTCATGCCAGCCATCATCATCAGACAAATACTAAGTGAGTTGGGGGTGCACTACAAAAACGCGTGTTTTGAACAGAATCAGGCTGTTCACCGTAGGACGAAAGAAGCGGTAAGAATCAAATGAAATGAAATGGAAGGGGAGAGCGTCGGAACCACTGTAAAATTGAATTGTCATATCTGACTGACTATGCCCCACTCCTCCGACCTCTCCCGGGCACCCGACACCATATTTAGTATTACTTTCTTGGACTTCAAGGCATCGGCCGCTGGGGCGTGCGGTGATGGGTTATCTATCTCCATTAGAAATTCGCCCACCCATTGCCCATGCTAACCTTCATCAGTTGACTTGTTGGTGATAGCTCTGATGTGATCATATCACGCAATCCTTTGGATAAGCCATTATCGTATCCAATTCCATGACCTAAAGGTGTCATCCCAGGCACAGTGCGAGCGGTCAGCCGATGATTGTCAGGTTATTTCCTCGTCAATGTTACTTCCAGACGGATGGCCGTGTGATCTTGGAATACGTCCCCCTTCCAATTGCACTCTTGCATCCCCACCCACTCACGCATGCACCATTTCCACCGTGACGGTCAATATCAATTACCCTTCTGAAAGTGTCACTAACCATTATTTTTGGCCAACTACTGGCCCCTTATTGATGTACAGTAACTGCTGCAGATAAATCTCGATCCATGATAATGTAGTGAATACGCAATCTGTTGACGGACGTCAACTCAAACCAAATCCTACGGTCAGGAGCCCAGAGCTTGGCGTTCGTACTCAAGAATGGAGCCAGCCTGGACGCGTCAAACAACTGATCACCATCATCATGACTGTTAAGAGACGAGTCTCGTGTGTCACCTGGAACACGTAAAAAAACAAGGGGCGTTATCAAAGAATTCGACCCAGAAGTGGAGATTTTTGGATCGATG
>JBBPMR010000494.1:0-20028 GCA_038090415.1 Rossbeevera mucosa | reverse complement strand
CGGCCGAAGCCAACAACGAGCGGAAGAGACGGGAGGCATCGAACGAATAAGGTTCACCAAATTTGAGGGAGGGTGAAAGGTCGAATATGGAACCTGAGGCAGGACGCGCGGTCCATTGATAGGACGACGAGGCGATGGTGGCAGGGTCTTTCGTGGTGTTTGGTGCTGGCGGTGGGATGAATGTCCAGTCCATCGACGGAGGACTGTACAGATCACGAAGGGATGGATTTGAAGCCATGAAGGTGTGGGAATTCCGTCTCTATCTAAGACAAGACTCAGTGCTTTGGTAGCTATTTCAGTGAGCTGCGTTGAATTCTGCATAAAAATCCTCCGTTTCCGTCTGTGTCCCCTCGGATCGAGCTGTATCGATCGCCCTGGTCACGTACCACCAAATCATCTTCGTTCCCCTTGCTTCGCCCAGACTCCTCACCGTCACCGCAAACGCTTCCACGGCACGCGTGGCTCATCCACCATATTGACGTGGGGTAAAGGCGCGCGCATCGTCATTCTGTAACCCGTCTCTTCATACGTTTCTCGAAGGGCAGCATCCTCCACTGATTCCCCGCAGTCTTTCCGACCTTTGGGTAATACTCGCACCCCTTCCCTCGGCGAATGTAGAATGCATATTTGCCATTCTCCGTTGTATGGGTCTGCACGAAAAAGCACAGAACCAGCACAAACAACAAAGTCCTCGCTGAAGTGGTTGGACGAGGCGTATTGCCTAAGTCGACCTCGATCCACCGTGGTTGATGGTCTATGAGTGGCTCATGCATGAATGGTATGCCAAAAAGCTTGCCCGCTGCAAGGTTCGAACTTGCGACCTCAGGATTGCGTAACCATCGGGTTACTCATATTTTGACATATGAGACCTGCGCTCTAACCAACTGAGCCAAGCGGGCCATGGCTGGTTGGCATGCTGAGAACATGATGGTGGGAATATACAGCGTGGGAAAGAGCCAATGCTCGACGCAAGCGGCGTCGATTGTCTTCTCGGCACTGTCGGCGGCGTCGACCACATCACGCAAAGTTGTTCACCACCCCATGCTCAACTCTCGCAAAAGGGAGGCATCTGATCCCATTCTTCCAACCAGGCAACCGAAGCATCCTCGCGTAGAACAAAGCTTTCGGGACACTGCTGGCGAGCTCGTTTCACACCCCGGGCTCACCGCTCGCTGGAGCCAGCTTGCACGCGAAGTGGTCGAACTCGCCTCAGAGACATTCAAGGCCTGGGGATCGCGTGCATCTTCGTCAGCCGTTTTGCCGGCCCGTCCTTCACGGATGCGTCGTTCAACTTCACCCCCGCGTTCCCGTCCCCGCGCAGTGCATACAGTCTCCCTTTCTCATCCTCTCCCTCCCCCTCGTCCATCAATACCCAACGAATTTCATGCTTACGAACACCGTAAACGAACGGAAGACGCCAGCCTTTCATCGTCTGTCTTGTCCGTCCTCAATCCTCCCCATGGTTCTGGTAGCTCATCACAATCAACATCCACAACCGGGTTTACATCCGTGACCCACTCAGCCACCTTGCCTTGCCCTCCGTTGGGCGACAACCTTCTAGCCGATTCTGTACAACAATGTCGAAGGGCAGAAGAGATGGATAACTTGCTCACCCAGAGGAAAGGCAAGGAGCACATATACGCGCGCAAAGTGAGCTTTACTATTTTTCTGGGCCTCATCACTTTCGAGCTCACAGTCCACTCCCGCGTAACGTAGCATAAAGCCAAAGTGAGAGAAGATCGCGTGAAAGATAGGGAGGCCGTAATGAGGGAACTCTTCGACCTTAAGCGAGCAGGTGGTATGACGCGCACCTTTTCAGTCTTATCTTCATCTTACAATCCTCTGCCAGGATTCAAATCTGACTATGATGACTTCAAATGTAACGTGCTGATTTCATCTAAACACCCGAGTGCTGATCTATTTGGTCCAGCGTACATAGATTACCAGGCTCGGTTGCAGCATCTGGATGATCGTGACACACTATCTCGTGCGTGTCGCAAATCACCCGAGATATGGTCTGTTGCTCACGTTTTCTCCTAGCCTCTGCGTCTTTGACAGACCTACGTCTGAAGGAAGATACACCTAGCTTATTCCATCGCCATTCTTTCTCGGATGTACGTCTTCCAAGTAAACAAGATTGCCCCCATTTTCATAAAGGTTCCAGTACGCAGATATTCCCTTTTTGGAAAATGCAAAGAAGAAGTTGCTGCGGACTTTGGCAAGGTTCGTGGAATGCTGCCGATTTTATTTTATTTTATTTTATTTTTACCTTGACTCTAGCCCACCGACGAAACCCTTCTCAGCCTACGAATGGTTACGCCAAGAAGCACGCAAGAAGGACGAAGAAATAGAACGGCGTTTCCGCCCTTCCCTTCCGAAATCACTGCCACTGGATGTCGACAGACAAGTTGATACGCTCTTAGCCAAGAAAGGTGCCATCTCAAAGATAGCGCGAGAGCAGGTTTGCGACAAGGACCTCTCGCGTCTACTTCCTTGCGCGTGGCTGAACGATGAGCTCATCAATTTCTATGGCGCAATGATTCTTGAGCGATCGGAAGCTTCTAAAGAGAATCCTGGAACAAACGGAAGAAAGAAATTCCTAAACGTACATTACTTTAATACCTTCTTCTGGTCCAAGTTGCGGGATGAAGGTTATGAGCGGGCGAGGCTTGCTAAGTGGACCAAGAAGGTGCAATCGTCTTTTTGCTTATGGGTTGTTTTTTGACCTTTTTTTAGTTTGATATTTTTTCGAAAGATATCATTCTGATCCCCATCAATCACAACAATTCTCACTGGACCGGCGCTGCCATAAATTTTCGTCGGAAACGGGTCGAGTCGTACGACAGCATGAACCTCGACCGACACCAAGTATTCAAGGTTGAATGGCTTATTCTTTTCACTAATGCAACGTCTAAATCTGTTGACAGGCCCTGCGCAACTACCTTGATCTTGAACACCAGAACAAGAAGAAGAAACCATTTGATTTTACGAGCTGGGTGAACTACGCCCCTGATGTCAGGGTTTTTTTTTCCCCGTGCAGAGGCATGAGCTCATTCGTCTACTTAACAGGATACCCCGCAACAGGAGAATGGCTATGACTGTGGCGTCTTCACATGCCAATTCTTAGATGCATTGTCCCGAGGAGAAGAATCATTCAATTTCTCACAGCGAGATATGCCCTACCTCCGTAGGCGAATGATTTGGGAGATTGGATGTGCCAAATTCCTTGATGTCCCGTAACGTTACCCCTTCGTGCGCTGCTTGCTTAGATTTATCTGTAGTATCCCAAGCATTATTTTTTTTTGGCTACAATGACAGCCGCCGGTATTGAGTTGCGGCTTGAATGGGTGTGATGATCCAACTCAGTGATCGAACGTGAATGACGGTGCTGGAGGTCCACATCTTCACCTTCGAAGCCACCATACAATGATAAAGAACCAAAAGACGAAAACTAGAAAGACGATGTACCACAACCACCGACACCCATGCCGTTGGGCCATGTTGTTCATCCGACGAAAGGTCCCTGCGAGGACACCCGAAGTCTCCGAAAACGCGTCGTTCTACGAGTCCCACAAAAGTCAACGCCAACGGTAACTCGGCAGTGAGCATAAACCGAGTGGGCGCACCATCTGGCTGAGCTGCATGGTCGACTCTCGGACCTCGTTCCCGATGCCGATCGTGATCTTTTTGACCGGTCAGGACGTGAGCGTGTGCGCGCGAGAGTTTGGTCCGGGCCACGTACGTCTTTGAGCAGCTTGACCTTGGCGGACAGTCCCTCGAGCTGCTCGTCGTTCTGGTTCTCGAGGTCGTCTGCATAGCGTTGCCCTTGGGGCGCGTGGAGCGGAAGTTCGAACGGAGATGAGCGTCCGGAGGCAGGGGGCGTCAGACCTGCAAGCAAAGCGGAGCGGTCACGCAGCGACGTCGTTGCGCGGAAGCTTTCGGGAGAGCGTTCAGTCACGTCGGACGATCCTGTCGTCTAGAGTCCTCACCGTTGGGACATTGCGAGTCTACCGTACGTCAGTAATGATGAATGGACGGACGGAGATACGTGGCCAGGCGACACTGGTTATTTCTCAGACACATTTCCGAATCCGATCAATTATCATAGCTTCATTCACCTAGTGCAACGCTCGCTCATGTGAAGTCCTGCGACACATCAAGCGTACGTATATATAATACGAATAGGTATAATAAATCAAAAGGTAGAGCCCGAGAAACCGCAAAGGCGATGGGATGGAGTTCTGTAGTATGCAGGGATATGCAAAGGAAAGAAAAGGTGAGGAAAAACGTGATGTGAGTCGAGCGTTCCACCGTACTGAGTCAACAAGATGGTAAACAGCGCGAAATAATACAAGTCCATTAATTGACAGTGCGCTTTCATTCAATGCTCATCCGGCTAGGGTTCATGCTCATAGGCAAGCCAGGAGCTTGCTTAGATTTTGCGCGGGCGTGCGCCTTGTTTCGCGCAACTGCAAACATACGGTCAGCCACATGAAACAACAAGACAACAAGACACCCTTACTTGAGTCTTTGAGACCCTTGCCAAAATTCTGCATCACAATAGCTGAGAAAATAATAGTTATGAGCAAAAGGAAAATCGCAATTGCAGCTATTTGGTTGCGTTTAGCCTGGTCCTCTGGATGACAGGAAATAAAATTGAACGCACAGAAAGTGGTAAGGGAATGCCAGACTTGCGCGTAGTCCGAGTTACGATACTTCAGGAGTTTGTAAGTCTGTCAAAAAGGTTAGCAAACGAAGAAAAGATATCAGAGGTCAACTTGCTTTGTAAATGAAGTATACCAATGCTCCCATACACCCTGACATAAATGTTGCCATCATCCACTTGTTCTCGTAGCGTGCTGCCAAGTGACCCTCGATAAGGAGAACAACGGACAAAGGCAGAGCTGCCCAAGTAACATAGTACTCCCAGTCGGTTTTCGAGAGTACCAACCAAAGAAACTGCACGCAGAAACCAATCCAAAAGAAGAGGTCGAACTTGACGAGGCAGAGGAAAATTTGATAGCTGGCATACATTTTCTTGATGCGACGATCAGCACCGAGGAATTTGTACACCTTCCAGCCGAATTCGTTGTAGATTTTCCACCCGAGGGCGATGTACGCTACCTCCGCGGCAGAAATAACGGCCGGGATAATGCTCGTAAGGACATGAACCGATATGTGAATGATGCCTCCTGACGTCGTTGCCGAATGTTGAATTTCTCCGATTTGTATGATGGCGTAGATGAGGAAAAGAAGATTAAATAATCTACGACGGAATATCAGAACACTATGGTGGCTCTGCCGGAATTACAATTACTCACATGAGACAGATGAATTGCAGGGTGTTTCGAGCGTACACTGCATCCACAGCGAGAACAAACTGAAATATACTGTGAAGAATGTCAGGACAGGGTGATGTGTTGAACGTTCGGAAAGACTGCATACTGTGCTAATGCGAATACGCTGAGGTATACAGGCATTTTGTCGTCACCTCCCGACTGTAGTCGAGCGAGGAGATTCCCCTCAATAGCGAGATCGATCGCTGTCTCAACAAGGACAGTTATTACGAAAAGCCGGCATGCCCATGAGTCAGGAAGAATCTTGAAGGGCATGATGAACACAAACTCCAAGAGAGTTCGCCGCACGACCGCTCACCTGGTGCCACCAACCGCTGTAATCAACCTGCACCTCTCGTTGTTTCATCACCGGCGGGTACCTCTGAGCGGGTTCGGGGGGATCCTCTGCTTCATCGTCTGGCTTGCCACCGGGATACGGGGATTTGTAGTCTAGAGAGTACGATGGACCCCGGGACTCAGGGTCGTCGATGGGAGGTGTTTGGACCTGGAAAGTCTGGTGCCGGGATATCCTCGAGTAGGGCTCTGCATATTGGTCGATAAGGTCGTCGTATGATGACTTGAACTCGTCTGGGGGCGGGGGATTTGGGTAGTGATTTGTGAGGTAGTCTGTTGAACGGTCACCGAGATGGGTGAATTGGTGATCCATGGATGGAGGTAAAAAGGTAAGGAACGTGAACTAAACAAAGAGTCGTCCTGCGAGTTGTTGTTGCAACGAATGCTGGAGTGGTCAACGTGAAAAGTGTTTCGGTTCCGTACGTGGGAGACTTGTTCGCCTAATTACATGCGATGTCACTATGTAACTCGAGTACCACTGCGGCTGTCATGATCCATCCGTATCCGTCGAAGATCCCGTCTCCTCCCCTTCTACGTCTGGCGGTCAGCCGTGTCAGCCTAGCCACAAAATAGACATTCCCTCCACTTACCTATCATGTAGTCGGGTTCGATCCGGACAGGTGGCGGCGGCGGCCGAGGCGGGCTGGGACGTTTCATCTGTGCCGCTAATGTCGCCGCGCCCCTGCCCATTCCCGTCTTGCTCCCTTTTGGCCGTCCACGCTTCGGTGGGCCTGTCCCAGCTGGGCTCTTAGCCGGAATGGCAGACGAGGCGCCGATGGGGGTACCAATCGAAGATTGAGATCCAGGTGTGGAAGACCGCTCTCTGTCCAAAAACGAGGCAGTCGATGACGATCGCAGCTTGGACGGGACCTTGGACTGGGAAGAGGGAACCCTGTGGGCAAACAACTTGAGAAACGAAGAGAACCCACCTGGTTTGCAGAGTTGTCCGTCCCGGCCTTTAGTCGAGAAACAGGAGTCCCTGAGTCACGCCAGCATGTTATAGTAAACAGACTATACGATATGACGATGACATACCGGTCGTCTTCTGCTTCTTCTGCTTCTTGACTGGAGATACTTGCGGTGAACCAGGCTACGTGCCCATGTGAATAGAAAACTCGTCGGAAACAACCCAAGTAACTCACCCTCTTACGTTTGAGGTTGAAATCTGCTTCGTCTGTGACACAGTCAGATGATATATGTGACACTCAAAGAACGACAGATACCAGCAAATTTACCCTTGGTTTTTGCTCTGGCTTTCCCGTTGGAGTTGTCGTCCGAAACATTGCCATTCTCTGAGCCAAGGTAGGGCGAGGCCGACCGTTTAGAGTCGATTGGGATCCTGAAAACGGTTGGCCTGCCAACACAAAATCATCTCATTGACGTCATACTTTGTTTTGAGATTCGTAGCGCGTGCTGTCCCACGTCGTACGCCAGTTCCTATGCCCATACACGAACTAAGGTGAGGTGCATATCTGTTTGAAGCGACCTTGAAGTGACAGTGAGTACTGCGTTAATAAGACGGTGTGGCGAAGACTGGACGGACCTGACGTTTGCACACTGTACACTCGAACAATATGTTCCCATCTTTGACAGTTATCGGTGTGCTCGTTCCGGTGTTCAAAACCGTCTTCCCGGTTGACGAGGATGCCTCTACACTCCCCGTATCCTGCGAGTACGATGACGTGTGTCCAATACTTCCGTGAACTTGTGGACGGAGCCCGGGATGTAGTGATTAACTAAATGGGACAAGTAATGGCAACAGCATATCCCACCTGCACAACAGCTGAAAGGTATAAAGAAACGAATGAAGTATGGCAATAAAGTAGGCTCACCGTGTACGACATACTTGACAAGGTGCTCGACTCCGCGCGATTTCGTGATGGCCTTGGAGAGCAGCATCCATCACAAGGTCGTCCAGCATAGCTGCAAACAGCCTCGCGGCCTGGGTGTTGTGAGCGCCGAAATAAGCTTTTGGTGGGCAACATACAAGACCTGTGATAATTTCTTCTCTTTCTGACTTGGACATGACTTGCCTACGTGCTGTGCATGTTCTTGGAGTAACTATCCCGGTGTATTGATCGCTTAAAGCACGTGATTTATTCATTGCAAATTCGCTGGTGTTGAATTCCTCAGAGTACGTTATAGCTACATGTCTATGTTCGCTGTCGTGCCATTCAATGGTACGAGACCCTCCTTCACCTTCTCGTTCCTAAGATCACTCATAAGCTCCAAGAAGTCGTCGATGGCTTTAGGTGATGTTTGGATATGTACCACAAGACGTGAGCCCTGCAGTGCGATGGGTTCAGGAAGAGCAGCAGCACGTTTCGCCACCTCCCCATACTCAACAAAAATGGGAGAAGGGTCGAAGAATACCTGCAGAAATGCCTGAGACTCGAACATAGCGAAGAAAAGGTGATCTACCATGCAGGTTTCCGCTGGGGATAGTATTCCAACTCCGAGTTCCTCTAAGCCTCGTTGCAGGCGTCTTGCTAGTGCATGTACACGGGGTAATTGTGGAAAATTATGGCTGAGTGCGTAGGCTGCGGCAGCTGCGAGAATCCCAGTTTGTCGCATCCCCCCTCCGAAAGCTTTGCGGAACCATGTAGCTTTGTTGATGAACGCCTTTGACCCGACGAGGCAGGTTCCAATTGGAGCACCAAGACCTTTGCTGAGGCAGAGACTAACTGAATCGAAGGGTTCACAAAGCTCTGACAACGTCATTTTTGTCTCAACAGCTACATGCCAGAGACGTGCACCATCGAGATGCATCAGAATATTGTTCTCTCGTGCAAATTTCGAAATTTGGATGATATCATTCTGAGGGAAGATCGTCCCGTTCAGGGTATTCTCAAGAGAGATAAGACGAGTTGGAGCACTAACTGTTTCATAAATCAGCGAGCACCTGGAGAGGAAAAAGCACCTACACGTGGATATCGTGCTCCATTACACCAGACTTCAATACAATATTTGCCTGTACATCCTTCAACACCAAGTGGTGGCCTTTTAATTGGTCACTACAGCACCAATCTCGAATAGGATAGAAACGGACCATTCGAAGGTGTGACGGAAATGGGATAAGCACCTGTGTGCATGGCAGCACCTCCTGCTTCATATCTACAGTATGTTCGTTGTACAACTCGAAGGACTCAAGCTCACGATGGCTTACTGGTTAATATGAGCCCGGACATCAGCGAGGACTGAAAACGGAGGCTGATGCATGTGTGTTCGTATTGCTAGTTGATTGCCGAGTGTCCCACTGGACACAAAGAGTGCGGCTTCCTTCCCAGAGAGCTGCGCTATGTGCTTCTCAAAAGCGGATGTGCAAGAGTCCTGATTGAAGACGGCGTCTCCAATCGAGGCTCGTGCGGCATACTCGTACATTGCTTTGGTTGGCACTGGAGGTTGTTTGAGTTTTCAATTTGTATGGTGAGTTGTTACGACATTTCCCTACCTGTGGTCGTGTCGCCTTATTATGATAGCAATTAGAGAATGCATAGAGGGGCATGCGAACGAAACCCACTTATAAAGCTCCTGGAAATGTCTCTCAACTGTTTTTCATTTTCTTTCTCCTGACTGGGAGCTAGAATATCAACTTTGACTTGCTCGATGATTGCTTGGAGTCTTAGGTCCATCATGGGGTGGGAGGAATCTAGAGTGCCAGTGGTTTGTGTGAAAATTCGGACGCGATGACTTGAATTAATTTCGTGCGACTCGATAAAGCTCCTATCAACGCGTGCATTTCCGATCTGACCCGAGGTTGCTCCACGATCGCTCACTGGCAGCCTGGCATGCTCAAGTGTTGTTGGTGGGTTTCTGGTTCGATAAGAATCTTATCTTATAAGAGTTACGTAAGCGCGTGAGTGTGAAGCGCCGAGCGGAACCAACGCGGTCAGTTTTCTTCTTCTTGCAACTTATGGGTAACGTGTGTGGAATCACAAACAGCCCGTCGCAGAACGCTCATATGCGATCGATCTAAATCAGGGTGCTAAAGCTGCTCAAAAGCGTGAACGGAATGCTGCCAAGCAAGCAGACAAAGGGCCGACCAGCCGCAACAAGGTCAACGAGGCTGCCAAAAACATCATCTGCGGAACTTGCAGACAGAGCTTTGTGCGCCCTGTTACACATATCTACCATCGATGTCGCTGATGAAGTTTTCCATCGCAGCTGTTAACAACGCGGGCTCCGGCGTGAGTTCATGACGAGTGCTTATGACTGATGTAATTTACATGGATCCACTGCAGATTAGAGGAGCATGCGCAGAACAAGCACTCGAAGACGCTAGCTGAGTGCTTCCCTGGATTCGCTCAGTAACAGTATACCAAGTGTATGTATGGGTAGTCGTGCGGCTGCCAATGGGACGGGTTAGCTGCACGAAAATATGGCAATTTTTTGGAGACGTACACAGTGGGGATGTTTATAGCCCAAAGGAGGCAGCGCCGGTTGCTTGAGCATTGGCTCCTGCACTCTGCATTTTCTCACCAACTTTTTTGTTGACTTCGAAGAACTTTGCCACACATCGGTCTATACAGACGCTCTCCCCCTTGTTGAGATCACCCTCTGCGTACCGCGGACTGATGCACTTGCTGTGGCATGACCTATGGGATACTCAGAGGGAACGCACGCTACTGGCTGGCTGAACTCACGCGACAATCCGGTTAAAGACGTCCGAGACCATGTCGATCCTGGAGGGAGGGTGAATAAAGAACAACAACCAGAGCAGCGCACTCACTCGTTGATGGCCATCTCTATGCGCTCATGGTTGACGCCTCCCGAGGGCGCAGCAGGGTTACGGCCGAACATAGACATTTGGACGGACTGGAAGAAAGTAAGACTGACTCTGCGCGCGAAAATACATATGCTCACGTGACCATGGATCAAAAAAAAGTCGCGATAGAATATTGCAAGGTCAATGTCAGACACTCCCCTCGCCCTACACCGGTGCAGATTCGTCGATGCCTCCCCTTCCCCGATAACCGCGCTTGCATTCCCCCCCTTGCCCTTGCCATCGCTCACAGCCAAGGCAACGGGCAAGCAGGTTCAGCGCGATCGTCCAGCGTTCGGCACCCTTGTGGTGGGCCACGCGAATGGAAACATAGACTTGCTCGAATGGACAGGTGAACCCGGCCAGTCACAGGCATCACAGGCCTGGCATCGTCGCAAGGTTGTTTTTTTCGTCGCATCACCCTATCCATGCTTATATCCGTCTACCCAGACTCTCCCTGGACCCCACCCATCAAAAGTCGACTCCATGGCACTAACTATAAGATATCCAGATCTCTTTCCCTCGGAAACCATCCCCTCCTCTTCAGATCTTCGCCTCTTCACTGCAGGTGGTGGAAGTGAACTCTTGGAGTGGGACATGGCAGGAAATACCGTAAGGGTGTGTCGGTTTCGTGCATCTGCCGACCGCTGGTTCCGCTCAATCATTTTAGAGGACAATTGGTTCTCAGGGCGGCTCGATATGGAGCATGGCAGCTAACCCCGCATCAACGTTATTGGCGTTGGGATGCGAAGATGGTTGTGTTCGATTGCTCTCTCTCTCGGCCGATACCCTTCAGCACTTGCGTCGATTTGATCGTGTTAAATGCCGCATCCTCAGTATTGCATGGGGTCCTCCATCACCCAGACAATCAGACACAAGGGCGAACGGCGCTGCGAACCTACAGAATGACCAGGAGGAAAGTGGCGCTGAAAGCGACGACGAAGAACGCGGATGGACAGATTCATGGCTCGTTACTGGGGGTTCAGATAGTAGCTTGCGGAAATGGGACATCCGCACCGGGCGGCCAACTGATCGCATGGGGACTGACAAAATAAAAGGTGATAGGACACTAGTCTGGACTGTAGGAGTCCTTGCGTAAGAGCCCTTCCTTTTGTCCTGGCAATCTATATAAACTGAAGCATGATAGGGATGGTACGATTATATCCGGCGATTCGTTGGGTACCGTCAAGTTTTGGGATTCAATGACGTGCACACAAGCTTATAGTTTCGCCGCGCACGGTGCAGACGTACTCTGTCTTGCGATCGGGCCAGACGGAACGACTGTTTTCACGTCAGGTGTTGATCAAAAAATTGTCCAATTCAACTATGTTTCGTCTGCTTCAGGTTCATCATCGACTCTAACCGCCCCCACGAGCCGATGGGTCCAGTCGGACTCGCGTCGAATGCACTCGCATGATGTACGTTCGCTGGCAATGTGGCCACCTTATAGCCCACTTCCACCCATCTACAGGCGAAAACCCGCTCCTGGTGTTCCATTTGTAGCGCCGATACTAGCATCCGGCGGCCTTGACATGTCTGTCGTCCTGACACCTAGTCTACCTGCGAACATCACAACATCTACCGTGGCAGCACATATCGTCAATCCTCTGGCGACAGGTGCAGCAACTACGTTCGGAGATTCACCCTATCGTCGGATTCCGTATCTTGTATCTGTTTCCATTGCTAGAAGCGCCAGACTGGTGTCGTATATGCACGATACTGGGTTGAACATTTGGCGTGTGCTCAACATCCCGAGTACAGCCATGGTGATCGACGGCACGGATCCTTCTACAGACCCGGAGTCGAGGGTGAGCTGGGAAAGCGTGCTCGAGATGGAACTCAGTGTACAAACCAACCTCGTAGCGAGTGCTCTCTCGGATGACGGACGGTGGCTTGTCATTTCGGATTTGTACGAATCGAAGCTTTTTGAACTGTGTAAGACGGTGAGTCTACTACTATTCAATGCGAGGGTGGTATTAAATTTTGCCCCGACGTCTTCATTAGTCAACAGGGGAGATTAAGCCCCGGCGGGTTCGCTCACTGCCCGTTGTGTTGGAGGTGCACACTTGCACCTCGAACCTAAAGGGAACCCGCTCGACCGGCGGGAGATGTTTCGTCTTCACACCCGACTCGAGTAAGATGGTCTTAGCCTCAGCCACGACATCCTCTATTCTCATAGTCGATCTGAGCGGTGAGGAACCCACCGTTTTGAGACGATTTGATCAGCACAGGAAAAGGATGTCTCTAAGTGGTGGTCGGCTAGTTCGCGGATCGAGTAAGAATCAGGTGGTCCAAGATGCAGACGAGGATGGCGAGTTGCTTCAACCACGTGCCCCACCGTCTGTTGTACGCATGGCCATTAGTCCCGATGGGCAATGGCTTGCGTCTTCGGATGAACTTGGTCGGACGTTCGTGTTCAACCTTGACTCGATCCAGGCACGTGTAGTATTTTTACGCTGTCAAATAATACCAACTGACCCGTATCTGCAGTACCACACAGCTCTACCCTCTTTGCCCCACCCGCCCAATGTGCTGACCTTCATCCCGGAGAAGCCACAGATCCTCCTGATCGTTTTGCCGAACAACACCATGCACGTCTTTGATGTCGAACATAGCCACGTCCCTGTACGGGCCCACGACCTCAATTCCCGTATCCCGAAACAACTGTTTAGTACACCTGATCCCGCGCTCGGGGTGATTTTCGAACCCAGCCCGCCCCTCCTGCCTCCTACTACGGTGAACAGAGATCAGGAAATGACCGATGTATCGCAAGATGGTCTCGGACGGCCCCCCGCTCCAAAGGAAGCTATTATCTGGGGCTCTTCGTGGTTATGCAAGTTCAAGCTAGACTGGCTAACAAGATCCCCAGAGCCACGAAAAAGGCGCAAATCCGAGGCTAGACATCATGCACATGATTATCATGGCGTACCAAACCTCCCGCCACGCCCAGACCTTCTAAATAGCGCATATGAAGCGCGACATTTACGAATGGTGACACAGTATCGACCGATACTAGCGTTGGATTTTGTGGGTCCAGGAGAGATGGTCCTGGTAGAGAGACCTCTTGTGGATGTGCTGTCGAAACTCCCACCTGCCTTCTTCAAACCCAAGTATGGCCGGACATGATGTTCACGAGTTCTAGAAATGCTTGTATCATTCTGCTTGTAAAGTGCCAACTAATAAAATCTAAAACGGGGACATCCGAAACATGCCAAAAAGAATCGAAAGTCTAAGCTACAGAGGGTCAAAAGGACACATCGAAAGAGACAAAAGCTGGATATACACTATAGGCTCATTATACCGTGGCTTCTCTATCTTGTTTTTCATCTTCCCTGTGAAGCGATTATTTAAGGTGGCTCTTTTTTGGGGGAAATTAACTGGAAAACATACTTGGCATTGAGCATCGAAAGGTAAAGCGTCCAAAGGACACCACAAGCAGACTGAAACGGTATCCTGTATGGTAGAGGCATGAACCGGAAATTGATCAACTGCGGTGGCGATATCAGATCCAACGCTACAGGATGACCCGGAAAAACATGCCTGCGCCAATGGCCAGACTTTCCAGTTGGTGAGCAAGGCAGTGGTATACATGTCGGCATATTTGTCCCATATTTGATTCCTGGTTCGGCCCTCCATGACTCCAATGGAGCCAATGAATATCGCAAGCTGTGGAGAAGTGGGAAATCGTCATACATGGAGGCAATCAAGGGACCTACGCCTAACGGTGCCCTGCGCCCAAATTAAGGTCATCAAAAGGCGAGTGGCGGAAGACGGGCGGGCGGGTCGACCCACATGATAAACTGGTCTGCAACCAGTCTCTTTGATAAGGCCTTGAAGTTGACCTTATGTGTGCGACGCCTACGAAGAGGGAACCGGCGCTCGAGGAAGATGTTCCATCTGCCCAGTAGGGGGCCTCGCAAGCAGCGGGGTTCAAGGTTTCCTCGAGGAAAAAAAAAAGGGCAGAGTGCTTACTTATGCCGATGCCAAAGCAGAAAAAGCGGAGGGTACGTGCAGTGTCCCAACCTGGGCGATGCCGACGATCCTGAATGCGCTGGGAGAAATAGGAGAGTGAGGAGGCAAGAAGATCGCAGAATGTAGAACTGAGGCTCACAGCATTCTGGGTAAACTGGGCGACGATGTCGCCCACGGCGTTGAGTGTGCCGCCAGTGAGAGCGAGGGTACGGTTTGGGTGTGTGTGGTAGAAGTGCTGGTACGTTCTGGCGAGGGTGATGGTAGTTGCCATGCAGCGCGACTTTCTCGTGCCGAAATTCGAATGTCAATATATCATCGCGTCGCTTCGATTCCGACTCACGTAATCATCGCAATTTATGTAGGTGTTTAACCAGCGGAAACGGCTAGGCACAAGATATCTATCGACTCGCCTACTCAGGGCATTGTATTCGAACGAGAACATGTACTTATAGCAACTTGAGATTGCCAGTAACTTGGTTTATAAGTTCTATGGGTGCTGCAAAGGCGTTAGTAACAGCATGTACACCGACGACGAAATAGAAATGGCTGCACCAGGACCAATTCCAAGGACTGTACGCGATCCCGCCGCGATCTGCGTTCGCCCACTAGAATAATATGCCGTGATCAACGAGTAGATACCACTCTTAGAATACACGCACGCATCAATTATCGGCCGAGCGCAGAGATTCAGGCTCTTTGCGATCGCCTCCAGCTCTAATAGCTCATCTTCGGAGGATCCTTTAAGAGCAATTTTTGCTTGCCTGCTCAAATTCATCTTTAGGGGGGGTGGGGCTTGGAAAGTCAAGTAGACATACCCTGTACGTTCCCAATGTTGCACAAGCTACATGCATCTCAGACTATGTCAAATACAGGCTCTGACGGTCAACTTACTTTTGGGTTCGTTTTCATTAGTGCCTTGTAACACGCCAAGGTCGCGTGACTGGAAGATGACGGTTTCGGTGCAACGACCTCAACGGAGACGCGTGACGTACCCACACCTGAGCGACTCAGAGCTACGTTGGCCCACAAGAAATAGTCACGTACTGCGCCGCGATCTTTCCTTGAGTCATCTTCAAATCTGTTCGCACTACCAACACCTGAATGTTGTCAAAGGAATGAGTCTCGACCGCGAATCCGGTGACGTTTAGGTACCAGTTTGCACTGCTCCATCATCCGTGGTTTGATGGAGGACAGATCACCGTCAGCCTCATCCTCGGCCTCATCTTCATCGCTGCTCTCTTTTGGACTGGGCTCGGATTCTGTTTTAGGGTGAGGTAGGGGAACGTCCTTTGTGCAAAAACGTGCACCGAAATAAAATCCCACTGTTAGAGAGAGGCAGACAGTAGCTGCATACGACATCACTTTAAAGCCATGAACATGAGCCATGAGAGCCCGAGACGGAGGCCGTAGTCACTCACTCGAGTGAAGCGTTGAGTGTAGCGCGGGGGTTGCCGAGTAGTGCCTCGATAAGGGATCCTCGCACACGCTGATTTTCGACCGACCGCGATGACAGAAGGACCGCTCGTCGCACTTCCAGCAGTACCGGAGGAGGATGTTTCTGGAAGAGAACCATTTTCTTCCCTCGAGCTCTCGGAGCAAACGAACAAGGCTCTCGCAGAGATGGGGTTCAAGACCATGACACCCGTACAGGCCAAGGCCATTCCACCCCTCCTCGCCGGGAAAGACGTCCTGGGTGCTGCACGAACAGGCTCTGGAAAGACTCTTGCTTTCTTGATTCCTGCCGTCGAACTGCTACACCGTATGAAATTCAAACCACGAAATGGTGCGTAGACCGCAAGAGCCTGACATTGATTGTATTTTTATCTCCCCCCCCAAAAGGTACTGGTATTGTCATCGTATCGCCTACACGAGAACTCGCGTTGCAAATATTCGCCGTTGCAAAAGACTTGATGGCCTATCACTCTCAGACGTTTGGTATCGTCATAGGCGGTGCAAACCGGAGAGCTGAAGCTGAAAAACTCGAGAAGGGCGTCAACTTACTGGTTGCGACACCAGGTCGTCTGCTTGACCATCTCGAAGTAAGTACAGGTTGCAGATTTCGGTGGGTGGCTAGCTAACGAGTGTGTGTATGACACTTGTGACAATAGAATACCAAAGGCTTTGTTTTTCGCAACCTAAAAGCGCTCGTGATCGACGAAGCCGATCGGATATTGGAGGTGGGTTTCGAGGAGGAAATGAAGAAAATTATTGCAATTCTTCCAAATGGTACGGTGAGCCGATGTTCTCGATTCATGATCTGATTTGCACTTTCGACAGACGATCGACAATCAATGCTCTTCTCTGCGACGCAAACCACCAAAGTCCAGGACCTCGCCCGCATATCACTTCGCCCCGGGCCTCTACACGTCGACGTGGACAGGGAAGAGGAGACGAGCACGGTATCGACACTGACGCAGGGCTATGTCACATGCCCTTCCGATCGTCGTTTCCTCCTTCTGTTTACTTTCCTTAAAAAGAACTTGAAGAAGAAGGTGATCGTCTTCTTTTCCAGCTGTAATTCGGTAAAGTACCACGGAGAGCTGCTGAATTACATCGATGTACCGGTACTCGATCTACACGTACGTTCCTTGACACGCATCTTGTGTCCGTGGCTGAGCGTTTGGTGATGTAGGGAAAACAAAAGCAGCAGAAACGTACGAACACGTTCTTCGAGTTCATCAATGCAGAAACTGGCATTCTGCTCTGCACGAATGTTGCGGCACGTGGACTTGATATTCCTCGTGTGGACTGGATCATCCAGTATGATCCTCCAGACGATCCAAGAGACTACATTCACCGTGTGGGACGCACTGCGCGAGCTGGAAAAGTCGGGAAAAGTTTGCTGTTCTTGTTGGAGAGCGAACTGGGCTTCCTGCGATATCTGAAGGAGGCCAAGGTGCCTCTGAATGAATATACCTTTCCGGAGAATCGAATCGCCAATGTACAGACTCAGGTATGTGGTCATCACAAGATCGCGGAAAGACATGCTTTTGACATGAGTGGATAGCTGGAAAAGCTGTTGCAAAAGAACTACTTTTTGCATCAGTCTGCCAATGACGCTTTCAGGTCTTATCTACAGGCATATGCATCTTATTCACTAAAGAAAATATTCGACATCAATGCACTGGATCTCGCCAAGGTTGGAAAGTCGTTTGGATTTGCTGTTCCACCGCGTGTCAACATCAATATTGGGGGCGGGAGAAGTCAAACAAAAAAGCGGCAATGGAACGAAGAGGAAAAGGAGGAGGAATGGGAGGATATGCCCCTTGGTGAGGGTGCGGAGAGTGGTGAGGAGGTGGAGGCAGAGACGGAAAGAGACTCTACTAGGAGACAGGGTAAGGTGCGAAGGATAGAGACGTTGGGGAGAAAAGCGGTCGAGAAAGAAAAGTACAGGAAAGGAAAACAACGGATGAAGGCGAAAGAGTTAGCACAGTGGAGTCGGTAATTGTATCCGCGGGGTTACGTGTACACCCTGCCCTAAAGTCACCAGCAGGCAAACACTGGTTTAAGCTCGCCTCCCTAGACAGCTTTGCTCCAAAATTTCTATCTCGTCCATCTCATTACGCGAAACAACTCATGGCAACGACTCAGGTGGTTTATTTCTTAACCATCAATGTCTTGACTGACTGCGTCTGCATATAGCACTATCTATGGGCAGGGGGCCATTTCTTACTTTTAATAGCTGCACTGCGATACTTTATTGCGTCCATCACCTTTACGACCGTTTCTGCGTGGTGGTACAAAGGTACGCTATACCATCCCGGCCAGTGCCATCGGCTTGACTGGGACGTGCAGTTAGTTTCTTGGGTGCACTTGTCAGCTATGCAATCGTGTGCCAGTAAGTAGCGCCCGTTTTGCGTGGCTGCGGCGTGGCATTTCTGACTGCGCGTGTTTTGCAGGAAGTCCCTCGGGGTGAGAACAAATGCCGTTGGTTGCATGTCGTTTTAATTTTTATGCTTCGTTGTAGGCCCTGCAACCTAACCTAGCATTCGTGAAAAAAGCGGCCATGGACGAGGTAGGTCCGGCAGGTTGTGCAATGATGCGTGGGCTAAGGTGTTTGTCTAGAACGTCCAATACTTTGTGCTCGCGTTGTTCTGGTGGAGTTCCAAGCCAGTTACCCGTGAGTTATTACACACGCGGAAAAGAAGTACTGTTATTGAGGCCTGTTTGCACAGTTGCATTGATGCCATACTTTGTGTTTTCGCTCTTCCATGCTCTAACATTTACGCGTACGACGCTCATGTCTTTGTATCTCCCGCCGGGACCACCTACGACCACTGGTGGCCCTCCTCAACCACATCCTCTTGCGAAGCGGTTGCAAGTCTGGGTAAAATGTACGTGACAGGGTGTAATCGAGTACGTTGGCTAACTGTATTTCAGCCAACTATGATCCCGCGATGCGTGTAGTAGCATTTGCGGAGTTGTTCATCTTCTTGCGTGTCCTATTTGGGGCGTTATTATTCCGAAACTCGCTGGTGGCGCCGTTGGTCTATGCACACTTTTTGCGACAACGATACTACCAGTCGGCGTTCACACGGGATGCGGTGTCGCAGGCTGACAAGCGGATTTCGACTGCGCTGGGGAATCCTGCGGTGCCACCCGTGGTTGGGTCCGTGTGGGGTAAGGCGAGGGATGTGGTGATGAAGTGGGGAGGGAGTGCAGTGATCGAGCAGAGGAGGGAGTAGTCTGGGTGATACGTGCACATGTGAACAATAATTGTCTACTGTCTGTCTGTCTTGACTCTCAGTGTCGGTTTGACTTGACTAGATTTTTATTTTATTTTTCTTGTTTTTGACAAACAAGATTACGCAATCATTTCCTTTTCGTCCACCTTCCATGTCCCGCATCCCTGTCCCGACGCATTCATCCGCGTCTCCCTCTCTCTCGCACGGACCACCTCCTTCCACAATGTCCACCACGTCCCTCTCTGACACAAGAAAGAAACAGTCCAAGCGCGACGAGGTCACTTGCATCTTTCCTTTCCTTTCCTTCCTCACCATCACCACAGGCAATCCGCAAGAAAATCGAGTCCGAACTCGCTCGGAAGCGCACCGTCTCAACAGCCTTTCCCCCAGGCCGCAGCAAACGCGCCACTAAGCCTCCCGTGGCCAAGGGGACCGTCGCTGCCCTCAAGCCAAGTCCCGCTCTTACCGTCCCAGATAATATCTCTGTCGCGGAGGCCAGTCAGCTATGTGCCGCCAAGCGGACAGATTGTGTCCTCGTCGTCGACGATGAAGAAGGTCTCAGTGGCATATTCACGGCCAAGGATCTCGCATACAGAGTACGTTTTCCTTCTGCATCACCTCACTCCTGCTGACCTTTTCCTACAGGTCACCGCCGAGGGCCTCGATCCCCACACGACACCTGTCAGCCATATCATGACCCGTAGCCCCATGGTCACCCGAGACACCACCAGTGCGACAGAGGCTCTCCAGCTCATGGTTCAAAAACACTTTCGTCACCTCGTCAGTTCTTACCAGACTTCTCTCTTGCTTCTCTCATTTTCTTTTCCATTTGTCAGCCTGTTTGCAACGAGGAGGGTAATGTAGTTGGTCTCCTCGATATCACCAAAGTATTCCACGAAGCCCTCAACAAGGTCGAACG
>JBBPMR010000493.1:0-20028 GCA_038090415.1 Rossbeevera mucosa | reverse complement strand
GAATGAGCGCCTAATAATCGATAAAACGGTGGCTTTGCCGACTCAGTCGAAACAGAAGATCGATGGAAGTTAATGTTCTTCTGCTTTTTGTTCGCTCCTTTGCCGCGTGGAACCATGTCACAGGAGGTGCATTTATTCGCCTTAGGGTTCACATTCAGGCCTGAGCAGTGGCTGTAGCAGACTGAGGTGACACTAGCACAAGGAGGAATGGCTGGAGCTACAGTTGAAATGGTAGTAATGCATATACTAGCAGTGCATAAATATATTAATGCATTGGTTTTGGGCAGGTCCCGAGTCAGGCGCACCCAAAATAAGGGGTATTTTGCATAATGCCTAATGCATGTGTGTCAATCATGGAAAATGCATTACAACGGAGCCCAAATAGGCAGGTGTGACTGGTTGAAACTCGTGACTTCCAAATTTTATGTTGATGGAAACTCTCAAGGACCAATGACATGATGCTAGCACCATGCAAAAAGGAGGCCCTGCCATAAACCCACCAATCATGCTGCAAAACAACAAAAGTGCACAGACAATGGATCTGGGAAATCTGCCAAGCCACCATGGACATTGTGCCAGAACCTAGACCTTGGTGCCTGGTGTGATGTCTATGCTTATGTTGATGCTCACCCCCATACTTCTCAGGCTAACATTGTGGAGCATTTTTGAACATGTCAAGACTTGAAAGGTGGTCCTCTAGTCTTTAATCAGTCTACCTTATCTTGTAAACTATGAGAATGCCCCAAAATGGAGGCTCAAGTGAATGACAACTCTGCAGCCTTGTCGTCCAAGAGGCCTTGAGTAGTGACCAGGCCAGATGTTGAATGTGCACTATGCTGCATAGTTTTCACACACACTTACGAAGGCAGGAGTTCACCAGCTTGAGGCTTTTCGAGTGTGGTGTAGCTCATGGTGGTGCTAGCACTAATATTGGGTGGTGAATAAGCCTGTAACATAACATGTCACACATTGTCACACATAGTTGTCTTTGCATATCCATGGCAGTGCATCAGGTTTTGCCAGGTCCCAACTCTATGCATTATGACCATTTCAACTGTAGTACTAATCATCCAAATGCACCGACCTGTGCCACAGTATAGGCCGAACTTACTTGGCACAGTGACTGAACCTTTGACAAATCCAATCGCTGTAGAGGTATCCTAATTCCTGAGTCACCGGATCGTTTGATGTTTCTCCGACGGGACAGAGTCTTGTACACGTGTTTACTATACCAACAACATCACAGGCCAAGTTACGTTGTGTTGGTCGGTCCACCGCAGCAGATTCGGTCGTGGCATGACATTACATGCCCTAAAGCGAAACCTTGATAATAGGAAAAATGGGAAGCAAGAAATGAAGAATGGTTTGAACAGGAAAAAGACGAAAGTAACGTTGAACATAACATCTCGAATATGTTAGAGCCAGCTTGTATGATACAGCAAACGTTGCATGCTTCCTAGTAACGACCTTACATATGTGGAGGTGCAGTGACTCGGACACGCGCAATCCAACCCCGTCCCATTCCATCGTTTGTGTTCGAGTTCGTATGATCACCTTCCAGCAGGGTAGACAGTCGCCTGAGTGATGACAACTGCATCGGGATAGACCTCCACCAAATCGCTCGGTCCAACTATGAACGTCTGCTCCTTCCCGCCGCTCTCGCGATAGATCGTCGTCTTCTCCGGCCCACTCCTCGGCCAGTAGTTCTTGCCTGGGGTCTCGATCACTTTGGACTGAGGGGGAACGGGGTATGCCAGCGAACTCCCCCGGCTCTTGGCTGTGACGGCGACAGAGATGGTACTGGATCCGCAGTTGGAGACCCACACCATTTGGATAGTAGGATACTACTAGTTACACGATCGGGGTATTCTCTTACGGCTCCAAGTCGAGTCTGTTCTGACTCTGTTCGACCAGTCAATCGGTCGGAATGTCGGGAAGGAAGATGCTTACTCGGTGAGTGGAATAGCGTGGGCCCAGGTCTCGTTGCTGTTGATTTATCGAGATTTGCTAGATTTGGTCACTACAAGTATCACACGCACGGGACATAATTCTGACCTGCAACGTAAAGCCTTCCCTTCCCGGTGAGTGTCCTCATCAGAAGTTGCTTATTTGTCGCCCGTTTATATGTACATATAGTACTAGGCCACTGGGGCCCTGCCTGTTGAGATGTACTGCTACTACGCATATGTAGAGTATCTGCATCTGCGTGATTTCCAACAGGAGACACAGCTGGCAACATTATTCAATGTCGTTGATCGATCAGGGTGCCCTGGCGGGCAAAGGTCGAGGGATTTTCTGCCAAGGATGATGGCTTCATTGAGGTCCGTCATGTCTCCAAGTCGCTCGTAACGATCCCAGAGATGAATAGAAAGCTGAACTAGTGTGGACCATCGTTCGTGGTGACCGGGTGGGCAATGATCCAGCGCTTGGCGATCGAGCACGATTGCCTCGTCAATATAGCCCGTCCCATCCTCTTGCTGAAACTTGGCAAATGCTGACTCCGCTCGTGACAGTATCTGATCGAGTGGAATAGTAGTGGATTCCTCCCATGCCTGGGTCGAAAGAACAACTTTTTGGCTGACAATGTGCATGTCATTTCACCGAAACTCTTCTGACAGATGAAAGGAAATACCTATCAACATCATCCCGTCTCACTGAAGGCAGCGCTAAATATCGGGAATGTGGGGAAGGAACACTTGGCGGAAATAAGAAAGTGTCACAGGAACTTTGCTGCCGTTCACAACATCATCGGGACGGCTTGGCGGCGGGCGCTGGCCTGTAAGAGCTGGCATGTCGAGCTTATTTTAGCCGGGCACATCGACTGGTAGTTATGTCTAGTAGGCAGATTCAACTTGTATATCGTCGGACAGAAGACGCTCAGTTGTTGCCAGATGGAAGAGGGCTACTGACGATGTTATTATGTGTATCTACAATTGTGACACAACCAAACACCACCCTTTCAATGACGCCACGCGACGAGGATTCTCTTCCAGACGGTGTATCGCGCATATCCGAGTCAGACTATTTTCTTAAGAATACCGAATTCAGAGTATGGCTCAAGGACGAAAAGCACAAGGTTCGTCTTGCCATCTACCGAGGACCACGTTCAGCAATCAAACATAAATTTGCCAGTATTTCGACGAACTTTCGAGTGAGAAAGCCCGGAGGTGTGTATTCTCGCTCATTCGTCCCTTCCGTCGTGGTGCCATTGACTTCCCAGTTACTTTCGCAAGTTTGTTCGTGCGTGGAACAAGGGGAGACTCTCAAGTGCGCTCCCGTTCTTGTCATTGTCACCACACTGCTTACCTTCCCTTCTTACCGCACGACAAACCGAACTGACTGCAGAGGCTCTCTACCAAGATGCAGCTGCCATCGCAGGCTCGGCCGCCCATCAGACCGCCTATAAATGGTCATTTGCATCCAAGAGCTCGAGCGCAGAGACCAACGCCATCCGCGCCGTACGTGAAGACGTCAACGCAGCATCGTACCACCTCCCCGTCCGCGGACAGGGCAGTGAGAATCGTCATCAGAGCCCCTCCCGCGGAGCACGCGTCATCGGCCCCACCCTTCCCTCCGCCTCCGACCTCGTCCTCGCGCGTGAGGCCACGTCAGAACAGCAGACTGCTGAACGCGACTTGAAGCGCAAGCGTGACCGTACCGAGGCCAAGGATCGTCTCGAAGACGTCGTTGGACCGAAGGAGGTCGGACGGGAGGGCATGCTCGAGAAGAAGCGCGCACGGCGGGAAAACGACCGGGCGTTCCGTGAGAAGGGGGACGATGGCGGGCACGAGGCGGACGAGTCAATGTTACTTGGGGGTGGTGATAGTTTTAAAGACCAGTTGAGTGGAGACGTCTTCATCATCTCCTTGTGGAACTTGCATCGTTGACAACCATGACAGCATAGCACGACGGGATGCCGCACGGAAACGATTTGAAGAGAAGCGTGGTGCAACGCGGGAGGATAAGACGGCTTCAGCCCGCGAACGTACTGTCGTCATGCGAGAGAAAGACAAGGCGACGATGGACATGTTCCAACAGCTTGCCAAGGAACGGTTCGGATAGTTATACACTGGTCGCTATTGTAGATACACATATAGTGAGTACACTTTTCATGCTACAATATTTCCACCACAGGCTATCTCGGAAGAGCACGTGTATCAGCCACGAAAACGGATCAGCCGCCCCTTCTTGTCTCGATTTGACTGGGTTCCGCGAGACGATCGGCGGTTTCTGGAATGCTTGGATGGCGTGTGAGCCCATGAGGTGTTATACGGATCTAGCTCCTGATCCTAAACAAAGAGGGCCAAACGTCAGGCATTCCGTCACCCAATGATTATGTTCGCACTGACATCCGTATCGCTCCCTGTGGATGGGTACGCAAGGTACTCTTGGTAGATTGCCGCTCGAGCCTCGGGATCTGTCTCTTGGAACGCTGTGGTAATCTGAACAGGACAGGCCTGATGTCAGCCTGTGTGCTACTCGATCCGAACACCACTAGCTTACCCGGTTGACAGGAGAAACTGCACAATCGACCTGTGGTTGCACATCCCATCAGCGATCATCCACATCAAAAGAAAAGGAACTCACGAGGGTGCTCGTCTCAGAGAATGTGTCATCGTCATCTGTGGTGTCCGAAGAATGCGTCTGGCGCTCTGATGAGCCTCTTGAAAGAGGAGATGACGAAAATGTGACTCACCCATGACGGTGATGGGTGGCACGGTATCGTTGCTTCGAAATCGAGGTTCAATCGCAAGACAGGCGCGGAAAGGCCTGCGCTTGTCCCTACTTTCGTCGGACCCATCTTTTTTTGCAGTGCCTTGAACATGTTTAGGTGAGGAGGGAAGTCGAGGTAGTAGAGACCTTTTATATGATGTCCTTGCATTCGCCGACGAAATCATTCATCTCCGTCGCGTTACCGCCACTACTGGTGTCACGAGCAAACTCTAACAAACGGCGATGCATGTGATGCATGGCGACGACGAAGTTCCGGACGAAGTTTCGGGTTTAAGTTAGCCCCCTCTGGCCGTCGTATTGTCGAATGTGCTAACACGGCGAGCACGTGATCGTCGCGTTGGGCTAGACAACGGGTCGGCAATCTGCAGGTCTGTTTCTGCTCCCGGTGACTCAATTGTTCTCGCCTTTTACTAATCCACTTGTCCGAATTGCTTAGTGTTCGTTATTCGTCAATCATTTCATCGCACGGTACTTCCAGCGCTGACACCACTAGACCACCGAAAATCCGGTGTTCACTGTGTGCGACCTCGTACTATGTCTACCAATTACCAGAATACGAGATGCCGCGGCCGTTCTTCAACTTCGTACACGCGAGCATGGTGATAATTTGACCCCATGGGGATCGGCCAGCAAGTACTTGCCGCACGGTATCGCGGCACAATGGTTCCCATGGCTATCACTCCCGAATGGTTTACAATAAACACACCGAGGATCAGGGGGAAGTTCGGGTGAGTCTGTCCTACGTCACGACAAGGCCGATAGCAGTCCGCGAGTTTTCCGCTACTGCGAATGCACACGCGCGCCGGCATTAGCCTGAGCGCATGGAGGTTGGGCTAGTGTGTATCACGATGCAGCAGCGGACGTACGGGGATGGCTTGGCCAAGGACAGGCGGCAGCCTTGAGCGCTGCGGGTAATCGGTAGCCTCTTGGAGCAGATAAAGAGACCTTGGCTTCTTAGTACCAGAACAACAGCCTCGGCGATCCCCTGAATCATCCGAGCATCGAATGCGAACCACGAGGACCACGTCCACGGCGAACAAAATAAGATGACCAGTAATACTATGCCACCCGAAGTTCATACACACTCACATTGAGTCCGAGTCTCAACTCAACCCCCGGCCAGGCTGGTAATAATCCCACCCACCCCGAGCTACGTGATTGAGGGTGAAGGGCTGATTTGCCGTGAGCATGAGTCTCGTTGACTCGGAAGCTTCTGTGTTGCACTATGAGACGAGTCATTCTCTTTCATCTTAGTTGCATGCGCTGAAACGGCCAAAAAGTCTTGCCGTAAGCCCCATCTGCGCATCTAAGGAATGCTTATCGCCGAGTCGACGCCCCAAAGTTGGAACATCGAATCATGCATGTATGAAATAGATTATTTTTAATCTTGGAGCCCCTCCCCCCAAAAAATTGTCGCGATGGAATGCGTATCACTATACTACATACGAATAGCATCAGCATCATTTCGGACTTTGCCCGCTTAGTCTATAGGGGCTGGGGCGTACTTATATACTGTACGGTTCCTGGAAATAAATGTTTGGTCGTCAGAGGCCCATCCATGATTCAGAACCAAAAGAAGCTGGAAAACCTGTCTCTCTTGAGAATAAAAAAAGAAAGAACACCACCAGACCAGGGTCGATCGGACGTGTAGCGAATGGGTAGAAGCAGACGGGCTCGCCTGCCCGCCGTCATATATCACTCTGCGGATGGAGGGGGGGAGGACAGCAACATTACGCACCGAGATTCAAAAACAGGGGGACTTGTAAAAAGGGCGGCACAGACGGGTAAACTGACCGCGAAAACGGTCTCCCCCCCATTCCAACATGGCTTACTGGCAAGCGGAGTTGACGCACCTGGCGCCGGCGTTGAACGCCATGTGTCCATAAATATTGTATATTGCAGCGGACTGCGGCGCATCGGGCGCGACAGCACACGACAAGGCACCATCGACACATGGAATCTCCTTTTCAATATGTCCTGTCGATGTTCAGCGCTCAGCCTCCACTCCGCACAAGTTGCGACGTCTCCCCGCGTTATGTGCCATGTATCATCCTATTTTAACCGACGCGGAAGAAGTAGGGGAGAGATCGAAAACATACAAACAAACCCAATTTTACACGTCCATCGCCTCTCCCATGGCCGTGTCCCCGTTCGCACTCGTAGCAGAGGCACCGATCTCCTCGAACACGAGCGATCCTTGTTGTTCCTTGAGCCACTGCACGCTCCGCTTTTCGTCCATGAAATACGTATAGGCGCGACGGAGATCTTCGACGTCGACCTTGTCGGCTTTGCGTTTCCGCGCGATCACTTGGGCGCACGAGATCAGGTTAAGGGCGTACCGCAGCGTAGTCGAGCCCGCCATCGACGTTAGGACGTTGAGAGCGTCCGAGGTCAGTGTCACATCCTCTTCTTCACATCTGTGCACGTCCGTTAGATAGATCATAGCATGGACAAGGTGGTGAGCGTCACCGAATCTGGATGATCTGTTGGATGTCGTCGTCCTCGTAGGGTTTCGTGCTAACGATCAAGACACGGTCCAGGAGGTCGACTGGCAGACCGTGCGGACTGCGCACATTGGTCCCTCGTATTCTGGACATGCCGCGGTTGGATGCCATGATGACCAATGGTGAGAGTTCACTCTCCAACGCCCTGTTTAGGAACGAGAAACATTCAATATCGAGCATGTGAACTTCGTCGATAAACAACACCTGAGAGTATTCCGTCAGTGACTGCATAGCGCACGAGGGACAAGGACGAACGCCAGGAATGATTTCTGCTTTGCCTTCTTCCCGCCACTCAGCGACCTTGGTGTTTATTTGGTCTCGCAGTTCTGGTTTGATTTCACCGGTATCTCCGGCGAAGAGGGCAAGGAAACCCTGGGTTCTGCTGTTGATGACATCGATTTCGTGGAGAGAAACCGTGTGGACGACTTCTTTACGTTTTTGTACTTCACCCTCCGGACATTGCACGAATTTGGTCTGCGAAGAATGAGCTTGTCGGCGCAGCGAACAACGAAGAGTCAAGGACGTACATCTGCACCCATGGCGTCATAGTCTCTAGATCGAGCAAAGGAGCGACCAAGCTTGGAGACTTTGCCAGACGTCTTATCGATGACGACGACGTCACCAGCAAGCACCTTTTCTTTTGACAATGCATCGATCATTTTGGTCCCCAGGTCGTATATTGTCTCCATGTCTGTCGTTTTAACGGTCAGTTTTCCCGTCTTTGTTGCCTATACAAACGGTCATGAATAGAAGGCGGATGCGTGGGGGTGACGCACCCCAGTCAGACTGCGGTCGATTTGGATTTCGACGATCTCTCCCTCGATGATTTCAGTTTCTTCCTTGATACGCACACCGATGCTTCGACGGATAGATTGCGTGAGAGCTTCTGTTTTGGACATGGAGAGCGAAAAGACTTCACTGCCAGCGATCATCGTGAAGGGGACGTCTGCGCCTAGTGTCTGGGCCATACCTACCGAGGCATGTCAAGCGACCGCACCTCACGATCAACAGGACGTTGACGCACCAAGAGCGATAGCAGTCTTTCCCGTCGAGGGTGGCCCCGCGAAGAGGATGGCGCGTCCTGCTATGCGACCTTCTTGAACCATCTTGAGGATCATCCCCGCCGCTTTACGAGCCTTGGCCTGTCCGACCATGCCTTGTGCATTTCCGCGCGGTTCGAGCCGGTCGTCGAGACCAAGACCGCGTATGTGCGAGTGCGCACCTGAGAGGGGGTGATGAGCGAGGCTTCATGGTAAGCGACAGACGGACCTATTCGCTCCATTTTCGTGATATCCCGCAGCTCGGATGTCCCTGCGGTGATTTGGGTCGCCTGTACGACGCCATGGACGATCAGCGCCGTGGATGACGAGCCATATCGCGCGTACCATTGTAATTTTTTTGAGTACGAGGACGGTATTTGTCTGACGCAAACAACGCGATTTCTACTTTTTCTACGATGTTCGGTCTGCGTGCGGTCCTACGCAGCGTCGCACGCCCGACGGTCGCCCCGACGCTTTCTCGCTCGTACGCCGCGCGCACGACCCGCGAAGCCATCGCTTCCTACGATACCGTCGTCACCGAATTCAAAACTTACAAACCCATCACACCCGGAATTCGCCACCTCCGCCGCCCCATCAATGACCACCTTTACAAGGGCAAGCCTGTACGTGCGCTCACCACCGCCCTGCGCAGAAAGGGCGGACGGAATTCGACGGGGCGCATCACCGTGCGTTTTCGCGGCGGTGGACACCGTAGACGCATCCGCCTCGTCGACTTTGCTAGGATGGAGCCCGGGCCGTACGACGTGGTCAGGATTGAGTACGACCCGGGGCGGTCTGGCCACATCGCTCTCATCAAGGCGCGCGACAAAAACGTGGAGGGAAAGGCAATGTGGAAGTACATTCTCGCGCCAGAGGGGCTGAGAGCAGGCAGCGTCGTGGAGAGCTACCGGTCGGGGCTGCCAGCGTCGCTGATCCAATCCGCCCGCGGCACTGAGGACGGGAATGTGGAAGAGGATGGCGGCAGGACGACGTGGTCTGTGGACGAGATTGCGCAGGGTGGCAAGGACCAGTCGACGTCGGACGCGCTTCTGATTGGGATTCTGCGTGGGGCGGTTGTCAAGCTTGGGAACTGTGTCCCTATCAAGCTCATCCCCACGGGTACTATGGTGCACAACGTCTCTCTCGATCCACTAGGCAAGGGCATTCTCGTGCGTTCGGCAGGCACGTTCGCGCAGGTCGTGCACCACGAAGAGAATGGTCGGTACAGTCACATTCGGCTGCAGAGCGGCGAGGTGCGCAAGGTGCTATCGAGCTGTGCAGCGAGCATTGGGCGTGTCAGTAATCCGTTGTGGGACGACCGGAACCTGGGCAAGGCTGGTAGAAATCGGTGGCTTGGTTGGCGACCCCGTGTGCGAGGTGTTGCCATGAACGCGTACGCTCTTTCTCTCACTGATGGCAAAAATGCTGACAGTCTCACAGATGTGATCACCCGCACGGAGGAGGACGGGGGAAATCCAAGTCTAATAAACATCCGGTATCGATCTGGGGCTGGGGAACGAAGGGCAACCGGACGCGCAAACCCGGTGCGAAGGGGAGTAATAAGATGGTGATCAAAGAGCGACCACGCGGCAAAGAAAAGGTGCATTAGACGCGATCACGTGAGAGACGCGTAGCTACGTTCTGTTTGATAGCTTAAATACCCGTCCCGCGTCTTTTCGTCGGCCACATGCTGTCCAGGACATCTTCACTTGCGAGCTTATCCTCCGACGATGCTGCCCGTCGCACCCGCAAACGCTTCACCAGCGTGCAGCTCGTCATCCTCGAGCAGCTCTTCCACCAAACATCCCACCCCACTCGCGAAGAGCGCGAGGCCGTCGCACTGACCGCAGGCATGTACGTCCACTTCTGTCTCCACGCTTCTCCCGAAACCCGAACTAACGCGCGCTTCGCCCAGGGAAATCAAATCCGTCACGATTTGGTTCCAAAACAAGCGTCAGACCGAACGCAAGGTTGCGCTCCATCATGCAGCAAATCAGACCGCAGACCCGCACCGCTCTGCGCCCTTTCCCTCCTCGTCATCTCCATCCTCTGCCTCCGTCCGGCCGTCTCACGTGCGCACACTCTCCACCACTTCCGCCCATTCCCTCCGCGACGTCCACACACCCCGGCGCAAACAGACCCCACCCCACCCACGCCCCTCCCTCGACCGCATAGCGACCCGCTCCGAGTCCCGTTTCCCACCTCCACGCACGCCGACGAAGCCGCACGACCCTCACGCAGAACCCTGGGACAATATGCCCTCATCACCACTCGCACCGCCCGCGAGTCCCCCCGCGCGTGATCTCGTCGAGTTCATGGGTAGCGGCCGGACAACCCTCGAGTGGGCCTGTGCCGCCGCGACACTGGCGGGGAAACAGGCGCGACGGAAGACACACGCAAGGTCTTCGTCCTGCCATGATTGCGACGGACGTGTAAACACGGGCGCAGACGGAGATGCACGCATGGCGTTACTTGGAGAGGACACGGAGGAAGACGATATCGAAGCGGTCACGCCTGAAGGGAGTCTCGGCGTGTCAGACGCTGCGCGCTGGAGCGGTGGCGCACGTGCCACCGTACGGTCGCGTCCTGGGCTTTCGCTGACCAGCTTTGCACCTATGGCTGCAGATGCAACGCTCCTGAGTACTGCATCGTCCGTGAGCAAAAAGTGGTCGTCATTGGAGGTTGGTCCGCCAGGGAAGGAGGGTATCCATGATATGCCGCAGGACGATGACATGATGCATGCGGCGCTGGCGCTGTGTGGACTCGGTCGAACTCGATGACCAATGCGGAATAGACTTATTCGTGCGAGTGAGATCTACATATATACTACCTATCTATCTTGGTAACCACGAGTCATTGATGACGGGCGAACGTGAGTTGCGAACTGCAATACTTTGATCCAAAATGTATCATAAATCTGGGGACCAAATCTGAGCCAACCTAGTATACACCTCTTCGCATTCATCCGCGTCGTCTTAGACACCCTCCGGCACTATCCAGCATTTCTTGTTCGGGTCATCGCTTCGTATGCTTTCAGAGCGATCATCTCTCATGTGGCCAAGACTCGTGCTATTCATGGTCGGCAACGCCCTTATCTCATCAATCACATTCTTCTTCACGATGCTTTGCGTCCGGACCAGGAACCCGCAATCTGTCGGTGGGGAGAAGTGACTCAGAGGAGAGGCGGTGGCTTCTTGTCCTAGCGCTAGCCCTGTATGCTGGCAGTATGAACTACATTTTTGTAGCCTCGAGAGTCAAGACTGAGGCTACGGACCTGGTATGCGGTGGATAGGGGGGTGCCCAGCGGGTAACCTGTGGTGATCAACCTGCGGGTTGAGCGATGGGGTCATCATATCGCCATGGCATCATTCAGCGAATGTTATCACTGCTACTGTCGCCCATGCATTTTTGGTGAGAACGGGAGCAGGAAGATGAGGGGGCGAGAGTGAGAGCAGGGGAAGGGGGTGAACGTGGTCATGGACGTGGATGGGACGGGACGGCGGCGTGGGCGAGGGCAAGTACAAGGTGACGGGATAGAGGCGAGTGCTAAGGCAAGTGGAACGGTGAGGTGAGGTGATGGGGGCAGAACAAGGGCGATGGATGGCAAGGCAATAGGATCGGGGCGACAGCATAACTTCAGTGACCGCACAACGCGCACGAAATTGTCCATGTTATGTCGTCGCTGCTGTGTATCAGCAGTGAGGCGAGAGGTGGACTCGGATGAGGGCGAGGATGGAAGTGCTGGGGTGATGGATGAAGACCGGATGGGACCATGCATTGTCCCTGCTGTATGGTGACGGAGACCACGAAGAGGTGGGGGGAACGAGGACGGCGCTGGCAAGGGTGGGAGTGACGGGATGGGACGAGCGCGAGCGGGCAAGGTGAGGGCAGGGAAGGGGCGGGAGACGAGATGTGGGCTAGGTCGAGGTCGTAGTATGGCAGTGACTGCATAACGATTATACATGGGCCGGCACTTGCGTCTAGGCTCATGGTTGAGCGTTACGTTGTCATTGCAGCACACTGACGGCGAGCACAGGGGGTGAGGGCGAGAGGAGGACTGGCATACAGGCTGTGGTAAAGTCAAAATGCCCTCTTATTTTATCCAAGCATTACCCCAAACTGTGGGGAATTTCACTTCGCTTTGATGTACATGCACCTAGCTACACCTTTGTCCCCAGGGTCATGTGATGTTAGTCACATGCTCAAAAGATATATCCATTTCAAAATAGCAATACTGTTACAATAGTTTAGCAGAGGGTGTTTTGACTTCACCACAGCTTTCATGCCAGTCCTCTTCAAGTGTCTGCTCACTGTGGAAGTAGAAACAGGCTGTTTGACTATATTGGTGAATGCCTTGGTCACCTGAACAACATTCTCTACCTTCCTAGAGAAGATTGGATAAATGGCATTGGCAGAGGAAAGCTTGGATAGATGACCTCCAGTAGCTTTCTGAAGCTCAGAATGCTCTTTGAAGCATATTCTGGATATGGTAGACAGATAGAGACCAGTAGAAGATGCAATTCAGTTGGCAGATTAATTATTATTAAGCATAGAGAGGACATTCTATTTCTGAATAGAAGAGTTGGCTTTTATAATGGTTGTGGGAGGGAACAAAGATGTGTGTGAGCTATTTTACACTCAGACATGATCCTGATACATGTATCTTTGTTTGTATGACCAAACATAACCATATAACATTTGATTTCAATGTGTTTAGTGAAAGAAAACCATTGCAATGGTATTTGTTAAGCACCAAGGTACATGAGTGCTCTAACATGGCTATGACCAGCCACTAACACTTAATATTGAGGACAAGGATGGGTGAGCATAGAGGGGTGGCTACAGGGGTAGGCACTCCTAGGAGTTTGCTATATTGGTGCTTACCAACAGCAACATCATTGGCAATCTTGCACAGAGTATTGCTGGTTGACTAGTCAACATGGTACATCACAAGACATGAAGTATGGATGTCAAGAAGGCAAGAAAGATACAATAACAAAACTGGAGAATGTTACATTTCATTGTTTCTTTTCTTTTTCTTTTTCTTGTTCTCACTATGGACTACCAAGCCCCTGCATTCAAACCACACTTGAGCCATTTCTTTTTTCTATGGTGACTATATATCCATTACTTATCACTCTGCTTACTCACTTGTCTTAGTCATCATTTCCTCCACAACTCATCTTCATTTGTCATCATAACTCATTCTAACTCATCCACAGTCACTCTGACTCATTCTGCAGTCATCATGACTTGCCACTAATGCTGCACATTATTCATCATTCTTCCACCACATTCCATGGTGTTCTATTTGCTTACTTAAGCATTATGCCCCTGTACTATATAAAACCCTTCCATATCTTTCATATTCCCTAAGCTAGATCTTCTCTGTACTTCCTTGTACCTCTGCAATCTAGCTGTCTCTTGCTCTTTCCTTCATTGAATGAACCTCTGCAAGTCTTCATCCTACTTTTGACTGGACACTTGACTTGTAACACTCCACTTGATTGTGTTACAGTTGATTCTACCTTTGATAGAATGACACCTGTGACTGCCACCTCAAAGCGGTACCCTTTGACCTTTGTGGTGACACTTGATCCCCATGAATCCTTTGACCTTTGATTGTTTATTCTGATGATACCTTGAACCCCTTGTTTCACAGAGGCTACGCTCATTCCTATCCAGACCAAGCGTAACAGAGAATAATATGATACTGTTATGCTTGGTCTGGATAGGAACAAGTGTAACCTCTGTGGAACAAGGAGATCAAAGGTATTGTCAGAGTGGATGATTGAAGGACAAGGGTATTGTCAAGATCAAATGTTGTGATGAAGAACAAGGGTTGCTGTTGAGAGGATGGCCATAGATATTGGTTGATCAAATGTCAAGATGAAGGTAATGCAATCAAGTAAAGCATTATGAGTTGAAAGAATGAAGAGCATCCAGCCAAAAGTAGGATGAAGACTTCCAGAGATTTACCCACTGAAGGAATGGCAGGGATGAGCTAGATTGTGTTACACTTGGTCCAGGTAGGCACAAGCATGGCCTTGAGAAGAAGATCATGGAGGTGAGAAACAAGGGCAAGGAGTCTTAAGGAGTGAGGAATCAAGACAGCAGAGGGCCAAGGGGGCTAGAGAGGTCTTGAGGGTTGAGGGATCAAGATGATGAAGTTTTTTAAGAGTCAAGAGATTAAAGACAAGGTTTTTAAAACAATAAAGCCTATAGTTGTTACACTTGGTCCAGATAGGAACAAATGTAGCCTCAAGAAGAAGTGTTGGCAATGACAAAACCTATACAGGAATTGCACTAGGTCACCCACAATCAAACACGCTCAAGGGAAGGAAACTGTTTAGTCGGGAATCAACCAGAACAGACTAAGGAGTCTGGCTGGTGCTGCATTCATTATATACTACAGTACACATGTTCAACATGAGGCTATTTTAGGGTAAGTGTGTAACTAGTTCTCACAGTCATGAGAGTGATATATCTATATAAGGTTATAGTGCCATGAGGCTACCATGCGTCAAGCATGCACTAGCCATGAGGAGCACAGGTTATGTGATCCATGAGATTGCAATGAGGCAAGGCTGTGTGCCATGCATTGATAATGTGTTTGTCTAGACTATGATGTCATTGATGATGTTATAGGTCTAGACCTTGATCACATGACTTGATAAGATGTTGCTAGCACTAATCTAGTCTGATAAGATAAGATAGACACATACACCTAGATAAGATAACTTGAGCACTTAAGACTTAGGTGGAAAATGAGAGTTGTAACAAGAAGGTCTTGAAACAAGGGATAACACCAGCGAGTTTTGAGGAATGGGGAATCAAGATGACTGAGGACTAGAGGGACAAGGGAAGTCTTGAGGATCACAGGGATCAAGATAACAAGGTTCTTCGAGGGTTGAGGAATCAAAAGCAAGAGTCTGAGAGTAACAAGGACAACCAATAAAGCTATGTGAAAGCTTAGAGGTTGAAGTGTTCTTTCAAGTGCAGGACAAAGTCACACAGAGGGTTCAAGGAAACAAGGGATATATTCCAAGATGTATCTAGGAGGATACTTGAGAAGGTCAAGGTTAGAGAAACTAAAGGTGATGTTGAGTCACTTATAAGTAGAGAACGAAACAATAAAAATGACCATAATTGGTTGACAAAAGTGGTGCCATAGAATGCTATGGAATATGGTGGAATGAGTAGATAATCCACAGTAAGGAACAGGAACAGTAAGAAGCTGTGGATGACTAAGTATACATGAAAGCGATGATAGGAAAGGACATAGAGAACTGAAGGGGAAGGGATGAAGAAAAAGAAATGGAGGTCCATATGAATTGTAACAGTAGTGAATGCTATCAAGTAACCCTAAAATAGGGTGTCAAGGAAGGAGAGGGATATGGCCAGTGGTACTGAGGCCCAATAGACGAGATTAGTGCTCGAAGATAAAGGTGGTAACTTGGTGGGGAGCACTAGAAACTCAGGAAAGGCACTAGGGACCAGGCAATGGCCAGTACAGGCTATGAAGGATGCTAAGAGCCAAGAAGAACTAGACTAGGGAGTCTAGCTCACAGATGGGCCTCTATATATACCCTGTAAGTACTGTCTACCCTAAAGTACATGCTACTACATCAGCAAATCCCTGATTATAGAACAGGTGACAACAATATTACTGCATAATGACAACACTTACAGCACAACGACATCACTTACAGATGACAGCCTTCTACATCATCACAACATACTGCAGGCACCACAGCTAATAGGGCACAAGGATCCACAGATAATCATGGCCAAACAGTAGTCCAGGGACATGGCCAACAGGAATATATTATGTCAGAACTCTGTGATCAACTTACAGAGGTGAACAGCCGAGCCACAGCCAGACAAATCCAACAGTAGTTCAGAAGTGAGCTGTAAATTATAATAAAATGTAGCTTATATTTCCTAATCTGCCGGACTTTACGACTTTTGACATGACACTTAGCACGTGACCTTTGTTCAAGTTCTTGCTTGTCCCTCATTTCAAGGCAACTCACACAAACGATGACCAGATGAGTACATCCTCATCCTACTCCCTTCCTCACATAGCAGCAATGCACCTGCAGCACATCATGGCTAAACAGCGATCATGGTGGCTAGTGCATCACGGCAACACCACTATGTCACAGCATGGCAGACACATCAATGGCACTGCCACCACACCACCACCACAAATACAATGAAACACGATGACTACATGTCAACAGTACCATGCTACCAAGCCAGCGAGGACATGACAACAACAGCAACTGCAGTGACAGTGACAGCAACAACAACAGTGAAGACCATTGTGGCAACAGCAACAATGATGATGTGCCACAGCAATAGCAACAGCAGTGACATCCCAGTGACCACAATTGGACAACGACCACATTCCTCTTCCTCTCACTCTTGCACTCGGCCTACCTGCATCTGCATCTGAACCCACACCCCTTGCTCTCATCCATGCCATCACATTGCAATGAATGTAATGGCGACAAAGATGATGACATTATCACATCATATCATCATCGTCGTCTGCTCTCGCTCTTGGCCTACCTATTACTTCCTCTCACCCATGCCCACACCCCTCCCTCTTGCACTGCAAGAAATGTGATAGAGATGGCAACAATGTGTTGTTGTTGTTGTTTCACTCTTCACCTCCCTCTTGTGCTCACACATGGCCCACCACCCCTCTCACCTCTCATGCTCACACTTGCACCACAACGCACATGTCAGAGATAATGACAATGATGACAAAACATGTCATTGCCATTTTGCTGCTCTTGCTCTCAGCCCACCCCCCACTCTCACCTCTCGCCCTTGCCCTTTCTCTCTTCCTCACACCACACACATGGACCCAACCAGGATGACAACCCCAGGCCACAATGCCGACACAGACGACAATTAGCTTATTTTTTTATTTATGTTTCATCTCTATGTAGTTTGTAGAATGACATTTTGTTTTAAAAATGCTATTTAAATGGGAAATAAGAAAAAAAGAGGCACCTGTACACACTCCGTCACATTGTGGTGTTCTGGCATTGCCATATAGCAGGAGCAAGCTATGCAGAATTACTAAGTTTGACAGCCTGTGGTTCTATAAATGCCGCTGTGATATCTTGCACAGCACAGGACCTTTCTGTACTCTTGTGACTGCTGTGACACACTGTGCAGCACTGCATAGCTCTTTTTGGATTTGCTGATGTACCATGAGGATCAAGGCTATACACCATGAGGTAATCCATGAGGCTAAGGCTATATACATATGTGATGGGTGAGGCAAGGCAGTACACCATGAGTCATGGGTCAAGGGTATGGCATCATAGATAAGAGGTATGAAAAACATATGGTAGCCATGAGGCAGACTAGACCATGATGTCATAGATCAGTAGAAGGGGCTGGACCGAGACTATGTGAAAGGGTAAAGGGGTAGAGGTCCAGACCATGGAGCAGGGCTGTGCTTAGTCAGCAAGGGACAGAAGCCAGTGGTAGGTGCTAACAAGACCTGATAAGATAACTAGAGAAGCAATAAGATAATCATAAGTGCACAAGTGCTCATAGATGGATAGAAGGATACTAGGGGTCCAGATCAGGAACCACAAGGTCAGGTTAGGGTCTAGGTAGGTTATTGCATGGTTTGCAACAAAGACAACCTATAAAGCTAGATAGAGCTTGAGAGGTTGAAGCATCCTTTCAAGTGCAGAATGAGGTCACACAGAGGTTTTAAGGAATAAGGGATATATTTCCAAAATGTATCTAGGAGAATACTCAAGGAGGTCAAGGTTAGAGAAAAGTAGAGGTGATGTCGAGTTGCTTATAAATAGAGAAAAAGAAACAATAGGAGCTACAATGATTGGTGGATAAAATGGTGCCATAGAACTCTACAGAACATGGTGGAATGTGTAGATAATCTGCAGTAGTGAACAATGAGAAGCTGCAGATGACTAAGTATATATGAAAGTGAAGAGAGAGAGAGAAATGTATGATAAGAAAGAAAATGTTGGCAATGACAAATCCTATACAGGAAATGCACCAAGTCACCACACAAGACAAGACTATAAGAGAGGAGGGACTATTGATGGTCGGAAATCAACCAGAACAGACTGGAGTGTCTGGCTGGTACTGGCATTGTTATATACTATGATACATGAGGCTACAATGAGGCTGCTTTAGGGCAGGTGCTTACTGATGCAATGATGTAGTGTGAGATAATCTACTATATATGTACTAAGTGTTCACATGCTCATGAGAACAATGGTCTAGAACTACAACATGAGGCTACCATGCCTTTAGCATGCGCTAGCCATGAGGTATGACATTATAGTGGTCTAGACTCGAGTCACATGACATGATAAGATATAGATTGGGCGCTTGCTGATTAGATAAGATTGGCGCGCGCTTAGATAAGATAAGATAAGATAAACTGGTGCTAAAGCTAGGTTGCAAAAGAGGGTTTGTAACAGAAAAGAAATGGAGGGGGGTCCATATGAATTGTAACATTACCCCCTTAGTAGACAAAAGGTCTCTGACATTTTCACATCCTTGGGGACCCAGTCATGTTGCTGATGGTGACATCATTGTATTTGAAAGGTTCATTGTAATCAAGACCCCAGGTCCTAGCATGTTCATTCTTCCACTTTTGATTTTCTTTGATGATATGGTCCCACCAGTGGAACTCTTCCTGGATTAGAGAAGGAAGTTGAGAGGGGGAGTGGTGGTAGGATTATTGAGAAGAGGAGGCTGAGGAGGCAGCTTGAGAGAAATGAGTGTGGCAACAAAAATGAGAAGGGGGAATAGAGAGAGGTCAATGAGTGGAGCAATGAGCTTGTGGGTGACCAAAAGCAGAGACTAGGCAGATGGGGCATTGGTAGTATTTGCAATTGACCCTTTTATGACCTCGATAGTGGTACACTGTTATGATTTATATGGACCCCCCCTCTCTTTTCTTTCATCTATGCTTTCCCCCCTATTGTTGCTTTCTTATATACTTAGTTGTCCATAGCTTCTTACCATTCATGCTGTGGATTACCTACATATTCCCCATTATTCCATAACATTCTATGGCACCACTTTTATCAACCAATCAATGTCATTCTTATTGTTCCTTTTTCTATTTATAAAGCAAATCAACATTGCTCTTAATTTTCTCTAACCTTGACCTCCTAGAGTATCCTCCTAGATACATCTTGAAGAATATATCCCTTGTTCCCTGAACCCTCTGTGTGACCTCATTCTGCACTTGAAAGGATGCTTCAACCTCTAAGCTTCATCCAGCTTCCCAGGTTGTCTTTGTTGCTTTCAGAACCTTGTCTTTAATCCCTTGACCCTTGAAGAATCTTGTCATCTTGATCCCCTTGATTCTCAAGACTTTCTAAGCCACTTTGACCCTTAGTTGTCTTTGATGAAGTGACAGCGCGCCATACGGCAGCAGCTGGTCACCTGAAGACTATCTAGCAAAGGGCTAAACTCACCAAAGGTTCAGACGGGAGGTTGAGGTTAGCACGTAGTGGTTTGAGTACAAGATGCTATTAGAACTCAGATGTGGAGTTCGAATATATATACATATGATTACGTAAGTACTACCATATGTGGAACGAACTATCGTTCATTCAACACTCCCCCTTGCTAAGCAGCTGCTCTGAGCGCGTAAGCAAGTGAATGATTCTCCTAAGACTGTGCTTTGTCGTAGAGAACGAGGCCAAGCTGGCGTCGGCAGTTAGTGAGTGCCT
>JBBPMR010000492.1:0-20061 GCA_038090415.1 Rossbeevera mucosa | reverse complement strand
GCTCCATCATAGTGCATATGTACTTGTCGATGTTGAATGATTATGCAATATGCAAAATTTCACACTTTTTGGCAGGGCCCGACTCGGGACCCGACAAAAATTGATGCAACAGGATGGATATGCATCATAGGCATATGCATTGTGAGCATATCAACTGTATGTACAAACCTGAGTTGTCTGGACCAGACTCAAAACACCCATTCAAGTTGCTCATTCATCAAGACCCAAAACTGATGCCAACAACATGATGTGCATCTCTGCACCATCATCATGATTCCAAGCCTGTGTCTCATCAATCTCTGCATCCTGCAATAGTATTGACCAAGAAAAAAAAGCCCTCAAGCCTAAGTGGCAGTCATGACAGCTTCAAAAAGGAAAAGATAAATTATTATTATATCAGATATATACCTTCTTTCAACCATCCCTGAACCTTTACTTGAGCTACCTTCTGTGATTGCACTTGAGCCTCTTCCCCTTGCTTCTGCTGTCACATTTCAAATGTCTTGCCAGCTAGATAACCCCTCAACAACATGGATATCTGGAAGCCAAAATCCATGGCTTGAGACATTGTCATCCCAGAGCCACCAGATTGATCTAAAGGAAGATATTCAGAATATTCCTCTGATTCTCCATCATCAATAATTTTACATGAATCTAATTTAAGCTATTTGATAACTTAATTGTGCAATTCTTTCTTATGAGACTTAGCAACTGTACAGTAGCAACTAAAGACAAAATAGTTACAGAAGTTTGGATTGGTATTGGCACTTGTACTTAGAAAAATTTCACTCGTTTGTTTGGCTGGAGCCGAACCCGATTTTTACCTGGCAATGACAACGCGACGAGTTGACGGCACTGCCACCACCACCAGTGCGGCGCCCTCCCCCCCTCTCTCTTCTCCATCCAGCAGACCTGCCAAGCATGTCCCAATGGGCGCGCCCTCTCCCTGCCTCTCCCTCTGCACACGGATGACGGCGACGACGACGACGACTTGGACGGGACGGTGGCTGCGCATCCGGCGCGTGGCCCACGCAACCGCGGTTATGACAAGGCGGCGGCGGCACATCCGACGTGACGACCACAACGACGACGACGACCCCGGGCCACAACGTCAACGACAACGCCGACGACAACGACAACGGCATCGACGACGACAACACGACGCCGACGTGACGCCACTGGCGACATGGACAACGACGACGAGCACCACCACCACCAGCGTGCGACGACGACAACGACGGAGTCGACGGCACTGGGCCACACAACACCAACTGGCGACATGGACAACGACGCGACGAGGATGATATTATCGACGCCGACGTGACGCCAACTGGCGCCACGGAGAGGACGCGAGGACGAGGACGACAAAATGGCAAGGCCAACGCTGATGGCGACGACGAGGACGATGCCACCGACGACGACGCGAACGAGAACAACGACGATGACGGTACCGGGCCACACAATGCGTGATGCGACGACGATGACGCCGCAACGCACCCCGACGACGATGCGGTGGAAGCCGGTGCGACAGCGGACACTCCGGCGTGTGGAAGCTGTTGTACTAGTAGTAGTCTTGCCATCTAACCCTTTGTTATCGACACTATGTTGGGGATCTACTCACATGAGTTTCGTTAGTAGGCGCAGCTGGACCTCGTCAAAGGGACTTGTTACCACTATGCTGAAAGTAATAATTTTGACCGAGATTACCGTGTTCAGTTTGGTAATCGACAACGCTGCCGCCCGGAGCATGCATGAGATCGCCTCTTGCACCAAAGGCTGTAAAAGTCGCGAAGCGCAGCCACTTGAGAGGCCAGACAGAAAGCCTTCGAATGTCATCGGGTGGAATTGCGAGTGCACGCATCCATTCTCCATTTACTTGGACGAAGATGTTGACCATGGTGGACAAATTTGACGTCACTCCCTCGATTACAAGACTTCTGCCACACGATCTTCTTTTTGACAGCATATAGTACAAACAACCAAGCCACGGCTACTCCAACACGTCGTGTAACCCAACCGTATCCCTCAACCTCCGAGACATGATCTCAATATACCCCTGATACGACTGCCAATCCCGCCCAACAGTCTTCGCGCTCTGTTTTGGCGGGAAAGTCAGGACCTCCACGCGACGACATCATAGCAACTCACCAGATCAAGACTCGATATTCGCGCCAATACACCCATGAGTCGCTTCCCGCACTCGTCCTTGAACGCGTTCACATCCAGCGTCGGCAACGACCGCATCGACGCTCGCAGATTCGGAGGCGCTGCTGCTTGAGGCAGCGACGAGAGCCCTTCCGACGCCTCGACATACCGTGCCACGTGCCGCCACACCAATAACATCATCATCTCCGTCGTACCTGCGCCCGGTTCCAATATATAGTGCTTGCGACAAAGAGAAAACGTTTAAACGTACCGAGCACTGTCTTCACCTCGTCCTGGAACTCGCGCACTAGCCGCTGGTACGCTTCGTGAATCAACGACCGCTTTTGTGCCATATCGAGATCTTGCAAGAACGCCGGATCCGAGATACAAACGACCTGCAACGAAAGATTCAATCATCTGGTCTGCCCCAAGAGAATGAACACATACTTCTTGAATATGGTCTACTCGAATATGATCTCGCGAGGACAGCTCCGCCGAGAGATCCGCAATCTGCTTCAATGTCGCTGCCAGTTCGTCGCACAGACCATTCAACGCCTCGATCGCATCTCCTACCGTCGGGATCGTAGCTGAAATACCAGCCGTACGTTTGCATCACCACAAGGTAAACAAGACGAAACAACACTCACCAATCACACGAGACGACCGCTCGTCGTGTCTCGGGACCGACAACACGGGCGACAATACCAATGAAATCTCGGGCTCCGTAAACTCACTCGCAGCACCAAGGTACTCGATCACCGCTCGCTTGAGCGACAGCTCCTGTCGTCGCACTTGCACGTCAAACTTGGTCTCAGATTGGTGGCCCGGCGCAAACACACTCGCCAGCGCGATCTCAGCTTCCGTCTGGGGCCGGACAGATTGGCTCCATCGGCCATTACCCAAGTACCGCGCGGCCAGTCCCAAAATCGCACCATGTATACCACCAAAGCCCGTATTCATCGTTGACTATTTTACCACGACCGTCAGTCCGACCAGAGAATAGTAAAGCCCAACTTACCAGCTCCGATTTGGGGACGAGTTGAAGGAGACTCCCGCTGAGCGACACCAACAAATGGATCTCTTCGACGTACGACAACACCACCTCTTCTCTGTCGTTTTTTAACATGATCACGATCGTGTCCCGGTGGCTCGACAAAAATTCGAGGGCCTGACAAGCAAATTCATAAACGAACCAATCGCGATACGCGCGACCTACCTGATGATTCGCCGTCGTGTGCTTTGCACCCAGTGAAGCGAGCATGGCGACAACTAGCTGTAGCGCCGGCATAAATAGCTGATGGTAGCGTTGGATTGCACAGGGCAAAAACGAATCTTGGTCTACGAGCGCGTGAGCCAAAAGCGGAATAAGCCGTCAATGACAAAACGCACCCATAAACGACTGGTCCTCCTCCGGCCTCGTGTCCAAAAACTCGCACTGTGACAAGATCGGGAGGATCTGTGCCTCCAACAACCGCTCCGCGCCTGATCGCGTCTGGGCCATGCGCGTGAACAACGACATCTTGGATTCGTACACGTACAACGGATTCAGGTCGTCTGCGCACAACCCGTCAGTTCCATACACCCAAACTCGAACCGGCTCGACGCACCTGGATCAGGCTTCAACACACACTGCAAATGCGTCTCTGCCTCCTTCAACCCCCTCACGAAATTCGTCAAGACGCCATACCGCACCAACGACGACAACAGTACGCGCGACGCGTCCCCGCGGCACAAATGTGCCAGTGAATCGAGCAACATGAACGCCACCGTCTTCCACACCTCCGTCCCGTCGATCGCGTCCCGCGATATCGTGCCCACCAACCGCTCCATCACGTTCTTCATCACGGACAGCGTGCTCGCTTCCAACGCAGACGACGTCCGCACGTGAGTAGGTGTCGGCGACGATCCAGACCCACTGCGACTTTCTGCAAGCGATATTGATAGCTCGTCCCTCGATCCGAGCGCAGACACCGACAACGCCATCGACCGCTTGCCAAACGTATCGACCAGAGAAGAGGCATCCACGTCCACACGCCCGTCGTCCGCAGAAACGAGGTGCAGGTAGTTGATCAGGCAAGCATACAGATTGCCGCGTACCAGTTCCGATCGGTTGTTATCCAACACACACTCAAGCAAGCTTCGCAGAAGTCCAAACAGGCGTTCGGTAGGTAACGAACCCGCATCGACGTCGCCCCCGGCAGACTGGAGCATGACTTGGTGTCGTCGATCCTCGCGAAGCTTTGTGATCGTAGACAGAATGACCTCGGAAAGCAAGACGGCCGTCCCTTGTTGAACGTCGGAGCGTACGATCGCAGGCAACACATGCAGTAGGTCGAACAACATGTTTTCCCGTCGGTCGTGGGGTAGTCGGTGGAAGCATTTGGTGAGCGTCATATCCAGCAGTCGACGCCACGCCTCGTAGCCAGTCGCGACCGCATGCGCTACTTCCCGTCTGTGGTTCTCGATCGCACAGCTCTCCAGGATATATCCCATCTCTGTATTGAGCTTGTCCGCCTGTGCCGTCGTCGTGATACAACCCTGCGAGTGCAGCGTCCGGCAAGCGGTCGTGAGAAGCGACAGCAGTGCCAGCTGATCGACCACCTCGCATCCCGTCGCGTCGACGCGCACGCACGTCTGCAAGTTCAACGACCCGAAATACTCGAGGTCGACGGCCGTCGTCGTGAGCGAGTCAGACCAATCGAAGCTCAACGACTGCACGAGCTCGATGATCCGCAGGTGCGACTGACCCATCTCTCTGAACGTCATCCCCGTCTCGCCGTCCCAATCCACTTCGCTCGCGTCTGTTCCGTATAGGATTTGCAGGATCTCCAACACACCCTTATGATGGCCCTTGTTCGTCAGCACATGCAAATCCAGCGCCGCCAGATCGAGTATCCGAGAGCGCAGGCCGATGAAAGCACGGAGCTTCGCCACGCTCGTCAGCACGCGTGACCCGTCGTGATACAAAACTTCGATGAATGGCTCTTGCGTGGCCTCCGGAACCAGGGACGGAATCACCGCGAGATGGCGCACAAAAAAGTCTTCACGCGTGCGCAGATAGCGCATCGTCGCATCCGACGTACGAGGGTGCACGCAGAGCTGATGGATGATCCGATAACACCGCTCGCTCAGAGCGGGCAGGACGTTGAATAGAGGTTCTGCGCGTATACTCGCATCCTGCGCCCTACGTGCACCTGGCGTATCCTTGTCACCCTTGGCTCGCATTCGCGGCACACCCACATTGACGATGTCCAGAATGACGTGCGCACACGTTCGGCGCGCGCCGATCGCATGCGGGTCTTGAATCTGATACTCACTTTGCGCGCCACCAAACAAGAGGAAATGACCAATGTTGGGGTGTGCGGTCCCGGCTTCCGTATTGCGGACTAAAAGGTCGAGGATCGCGATTCTGATGGCTTGATCGAGCGGTTCTTGGCACTCTCGGTCCGCCGCGCCAGCACCAGTGATCTGCTCCGCAAGCGTTTCGGAGGCGTCGACGTCGTCCAGAGATTCAACGTCCAGTAACTGCCTGAACCCGCTGAGAATACGTTCCGAATCCGAACTGCGCTCGATGAGCGTGAGCAGACTCGTGACAGACGTAGAGGCAGAGAGTTGAGAGATGATCTTGACGGAAAGATAGACGAGCTCCGGATAGGCCGGGTACACGACGTATGCCGCGATAGCAGGAATGTACTTGGTGCCATATGCCAGCGCCTGGTCGAAACGCGTGTAAAACGAGCGCGAATGCACGGTCCCCACGAACGGCGCACTGTCAAATTCAGACAGGATGGGAACCAGTACGTCGAGGAACACGTCTTGGATTTCGAGCACCCGGCGAATGATCCGAAGCACGCGAACGATGGTTAGCAAAAAGAATGGCTCTTCGGATGGGAGCTCGCGCTCGAAACCTTCGATACCGTCGACGATGTAAGACAGGATGGTGGACTGCAGGGGAGAGTTTGTGAGCAGCCGAGTGAGCACTTCAAATCCGGGGTGGATCAATAACGGGATGACCGTCTCTCGTTTCAACGACCCGTCTTCGCTTCCCCGGACGAGGTTCTCGACCTCCCACCCGGCGAGGGCACGCTCGACAAACTTGAGACACAGGTCGTTCATTCTCCACCTTTCCGAGTGTCGCGCATACTCCCGACGAGGCAATCCTGCGAACACATTGTCCACCACGAAACTGACGTAGGGTCCAATACCAGGTAGGCGGTAGGGCTGGCCGAGGTTCTCAGGAATGGTGTTGAGGGGCTCGGTGTCCGCCAAGAGACTCCGTGGTGAAATTCGCTTTGGCGTGTGCAACAGCGTAGCGAGGAGATTCAAGAATGGAATTGTGGCGGGGTATAGCTTATAGACAGCCTCCACCTCATCCAGCTCGACTTCCACGCCCTTGACAGGCGGTAAGACGGCACCTGCGCCTACCGACAGCCCGGATACGTACGCACGCACATTGATCACTTCCACTCGCTCCATCAACATCCACACATTTTTGGATAGGTCAACACCAGCGACACCCGCTCCAGGCTCGCAAAACGCGGCGAGAGCATCGAATATGGCACCCTTGAGCTCCAGAGGGATACCGAGAGGGACCAGCAACACCAGAGTGGGAATGGCGCGAAATTGGGTGTTCGAGGAGATGGCGAGACGCACGGCAACGGAGCTCTTGGCCACGGTCGAAAGGAGGCGAAGAAAGGCTTGAGCAAGAAGTACGTCTTTGGGTCCAATGGGAATGTGTTGTGGAGGTTGTTGAGCAGGTGCAAGGGGCGACTGTGAGGCAGCAAGCGAACCAAATCCGCCAAACGACGCTGCGAGAGACTGTTGGGGAGGTTGGTTTGTGCGCTGGTTTGGTGCGGGAGAGGCCCATGAATCGAGAAGAGTAAAGATCGTGGTCCAGGATATTGACGGGGTGGCATTGTACGAACCAGCGGTGCCCGGTAGACTACTGCCTGGTATCACTTCTCCACCGCCTCGAGCGAGAAAGTTGTAGGCGAGTTCACTGCACTGCTGACCCTTTGCGAGACCAGAAAGCATGTCGTATAACGCCATCGTCATGTTCACGTCACGGACTTGGGTGGACCACACAGCCCATTGCAAGAACGAGGGTAGTTTTCCCGCCGACATTTCTGTGATCTCCATATAGGACCGACGTTTCGAGTCGCCAAGCGGAGTTGCACCCCAGAACTGGAGGGCGCGTTCCGGCGGAAGGGACGCGTAGAGGATGCCGATGAGGGAGTACAACATGGCGACGTCATTGCGTGGTGCGGGTTGACCTTCGGATTCACCGCTGACGGAAGCAGTGGACCTAAACAACCTGGACCTGTCGGTGCGCACGCTAGCCAGGACGTCTTCCTGCCTCTGCTTGATCTTGCGGAGTTCCGAGCTGGCATAGGTGAGTAGAGACCTGATGAGAACGTCGCACGCGTCGAGCACGGAGAGTTTAAATTCTTCGGCAAGCGGTTCCTTTTGGGGCTGATCCTGCTGGTCCTGAACGAGCTGGGCAAAAGAGCTCATGGGGGACGTATGGGTGCGCTTCTGGAGCTGAAGGAGAGTGGCAGAGAGGAAGGAAAACGCATCGGCCTGCACGGCATTGCATATCTGAGACTCGAGTTCGTCGGTCTTGAAACCGTCCTGGTTCTCCAAGGAGGGGTCGCGGTGCCTAGTCTCGGTCATGAAGAGGGTCCACTTTAGGGCGACGGTTGCCTTTAGGCCCTGTTCCTTCCAGACTGTGGTGGGGGCGAGCTGACGCTTCATGTATGCGATGGTAGACACGTCGATGGCGAGGTTTTTGCGGACTTTGCCGGCAAACGACTGAGGGTCTGCGGGGTCAAAGGCGGCGAGGGTGGCTGCGAGGACATAGAGCGTCATGGGGTCGTTTGGATTTTCCTGGAGCCAGTCAATGGATTTTTGGACGTCGTGTGGAGAAAAGTAGCCGAGACGGGCGATGTGATAGTAAACGATGGCGAGATTGCGACGCTCGTACTTGAGGGAGTCGTAGCGGGCGTTGAGAACGTCGTATCCCAAAGAGGGCGACGAACCTAGATGGTGGTGAGCACGGAGGAGAAGAGAGAGAGAGACGGACGGACATGTGGCAGAAGGCGGAACGGTGATGGACCGTGCGCCTTGCCTGGCTGTCTGGGCGTGTGCGAGAGCGACGGCGAGGGAGTCGAGTTGAGAGAATACGCGAGAGGCGAGGGAGGTGTCGGGACCGGGAGACTTTTGGGCGGGGACCAGCTCCTGCCTGACGAAGGCCTCGAGACGGAGGTAGAGACGGGGCGCGTCTGGGAGCAGGGCGAGTTCTGCGGCGTCGAGGAGGTAGCGGAGACAGTCGAGGAGGTGACGACGTCTGCGGTGGAACTCGAGGAGGGAAGCCTCGATGGAGTCGAGGGGGGCGATGTTTGGGTTGTGCGACATGACGCGGTGGAGGATTGCGGCGATGTAGAGCTCGGAGGATTGGAGGTGGTGCGCGAGAAAGGCGGCCTGACGTGCAAAGTCGTCGTTCACGGCGAGGGATGCGCCGTCTATGGATATCCTGCCTGTATGCGGGTGTCAGAGGGAGGGAGAAAGGAGAAAAAAATCGGGTGACCGGAGTGGAGTTCGCGCAGTTCGCGCTGGGTGGGGAGAGGGACATCGAACAAGGCTCTGAGTGTGTTCTTGTGGTGGATGAGGTCGTCGAAGAGGTCTTGTTCGCGGTGTGCACGGGATGCGAGGGTGGCGGCGAGGAGCGCGGTGAGTGCATGGATGGAGTGCATGGAGGACAGCGTGGGAATGTTGACGACGACGATGTCTGTCACCGAGATTTCGTACAGACAGTACCTGGGCGAGTCGGACCTGCCACAGATCATGGCGCTCGTGCAGAGCGAGCTCAGTGAGCCATACGTCATCTACACTTACCGCTACTTTCTACACCAGTGGTGCGTCCTCTCGTCCATTCACGCATATTCACTAACCCTTCCACAGGCCTCAGCTCGCCTTCCTCGTCCGTGTCCGCTGCCCCAACTCACCCTCACACCCTGACTCTCCCAACAGGCCACTCCCGCCGGCTCCTCCGTTCCCATAGGCGTCATCGTCTGCAAGCAGAGCATGCACAAACACGTCTCAAACAGAGGCTACATCGCCATGCTCAGCGTAAACAAGCGCTGGCGCAAACGCGGCGTAGGTGAGCCCCATCCCCCCACCACTCCCTTTATTCCCCTCACTTCCCCCAGCAAGCACACTCGTCCGTCGCTCCATCGATGTCATGAAACTCGGCGGCGTCACCGAGGCAAGTCCTCCCCACTGCCCATCCAGATCATCGTCTGACCCCTCCCAGGTCGTCCTCGAAACAGAGTTCGACAACGTACCCGCTCTCTCCCTCTACGAATCCCTCGGCTTCATCCGCGAGAAACGTCTCTATCGCTTCTATCTCAACGGAAAGGACGCATTCCGTCTCGTACTCGCAGTCCCTCCAGATCCATCCTCCTACCGCCCCATACACGCACACGACGACGACGACGACGACAACTGACAACCATACCCATCCATTGCATCTCTATCCTACATATGTACCCCCAATAATCCGTTCTTGGACGTCACATTCTGTACCTTACCATGTAGACATATCTCTCCAAGTGCGGGCCGGTCCCACCATACAAAATAAGTTCGCTCTAATTTATTGGCCCATCGCGTACATCAATCATCTCTTTTGAATCAATGGCGACCATTTTTACAACTCATCGTGATCGTAAAAGGGTTCCTCGTCGTCCATCGGCTCACCTGCCCCTGCGTCTGCATATAACTTGCTCGTAATCGGTCCAACCACGCTCTGCACCTCCGCCAACTTCTCCTCCAGCTCGTCCGTACTCGCAGTCTGGCCGTTCTCATCGATCCACTCCGTCACTTCCTTGACGGCAGACAACAACATCTTCTTGTCTTCGTCTTCCAACTTGCCTCCAAGTCCCGACTGGTCCGCAAGTTGCGACTTCAGTCCGAACACAAACGATGACAACGAGTTCAGCGATTCGATTCGCTTCCGGTTGGCCTCGTCCTCAGACGCAAATTCCTCAGCTTCCCGAACCATCCGCTCAATGTCTTCCTTCGAAAGACGTCCCTTCTCGTTGGTGATCGTGATCGACTCCGATTTACCACTGTCGCCATCAAATCAGTTCACTGACTATTCGGCTCATCAAATGTACTCACGTTCCCTTGTCCGCAGCACCAACCTTCATGATGCCATTGGCGTCGATCTCAAAAGTGACCTCAATCTGAGGAACACCACGTGGCGCAGGCGGAATGCTACTAAGCTCAAACTTCCCAAGAAGATTGTTGTCCTTCGTCAACGCACGTTCACCCTCGTACACTTGGATCAACACAGTTGGCTGGTTATCAGCAGCTGTCGAGAAGCTATGCTCCAATCAGCTCGTGAAACAGAACCATTGAAAAAATTACTCACATCTGAGCCTTGCGAGTAGGAATGACAGTATTACGGGCGATGAGCTTGGTGAACACTCCACCAGTCGTCTCGATACCGAGCGTGAGGGGGCACACATCGACGAGCACGACATCCTCAGTCCCCTGTTCGCCCGACAGAATACCACCCTGAACAGCAGCACCGTACGCAACTGCTTCATCGGGATTGATACCCTTGGAAGGCTCCTTGCCGTTGAAGTACTCCTTCAGCAGCTGTTGGACCTTGGGGATACGCGTAGATCCTCCAACAAGCACAACCTATGGCTAACGCATCAGAGTTGTACACATCTTCAGATTAAAATCACAAACCTCATCAATGTCTTCCTTCTTGACGTTGGCATCCTTGATAACTTGCTCAACGGGCTTCATGGTCTTGCGGAACAGGTCCATGTTCAGTTCCTCAAACTTGGCCCTGGTAAGTGTTTCGGAAAAGTCATTGCCATCCTCGAAAGACTCGATCTCAATCCGTGTAGACTGTTGGCTCGACAAAGTGCGTTTCGCCTTTTCAACTTCGCGCTTCAGCTTGCCCATAGCGCGCAAGTTAGTCGTGACGTCGGTACCAGTCTTCTTCTTGTAGAGTTTGACAAAGTAATCAATCACCCGGTTGTCGAAATCTTCGCCTCCAAGATGAGTGTCACCAGCGGTCGCAAGGACTTCGAAGACACCATCATCGATGGACAAGAGAGAGACATCGAAGGTTCCACCACCAAGATCATAGACGATGATCTGGGACTCCCCACCCTTCTTGTTGAGACCGTATGCGATGGCGGCGGCAGTTGGTTCATTGATAATACGGAGAACCTGAAGACCGGCAATAGTACCAGCATCCTTGGTCGCCTGGCGCTGAGCATCGTTGAAATCTAATGAACGATGAGTTTTTGAATTTAGAATGCAAGATTGTTACCCACAGGCAGGGACAGTGACAACAGCATGGGTAACCTTTTCGCCCAGATATGCTTCGGCAGTCTCCTTCATCTTGATCAAAATCATGGCACTGATCTCTTCGGGAGTCTACACGAGTTGAGCTCAGCGATCTGTCACGGTCCTGATAGACTGGCAAAACCCACGAATTCACGCGTCTCACTCTTGTAGTTGATCTGGATGGCAGGCTTTCCGGCCTTGTCAACAACACCGAAAGGCCAGTGCTTGATATCGCGTTTGAGTTCATTGTCATCCATCTTACGACCGATCAACCGTTTGGCGTCGAACACGGTATTTTGGGGGTTGGAGTGGAAAGCGTTCTTAGCAGAGTCACCAACACTGAGGAGATGTAAGCAGAGATGAGGGACACAAAAGTCTCGCAACATACAGGCGTTCGTCGTCAGAGAAGCTGACCCATGAAGGTGTTATACGGTGACCTTGATCGTTTGCGATAATCTCCACGCGACCACCTCGTTGAACACTATGTAAACAGTGAGCGAAGAGACTTGGGGGAATTATGCGGGCAGACTCACCCAACACAAGAGTAACTAAGATCAAGCGACGAGTGGTTAGCACGTTGAACAAGCTGAAGGAGCAAAAACATACGTGGTTCCCAAATCTAGCGAGGATCGGTAAGAATTACAGGGGCAGGTAAAGCGATGGAAGTACTAACCAATACCGATGACCGTTCCATACTCGCTCTTCTTCCCGGACTCCTGGGCAGAGACGGGGCACAAACAAATGAGTGCGAAGAAAGCGAAGAGGACAAGAGAAAGTGATGACGCCATGCGGCGTGACTTTGCACGTAATGGACGACGGTGTGGGCTGGTCATCGCTGTGGACGACGTGGAGGAGAGAGAGAGAGAGATTGTTTGGTATTTGTGGAGAAATTTGCGTTGTTTTATATTATTTCTCCTCAAAGGACACGTATGTGCAAAAATTGAAGCGTTTCCACGGTCACATGATTCTATAGCGCCACGTCGACACTTTGTATCCCAATAGTCACGTGATTCTATAGTTCCACGTCTTGATCATGTGTAATAGTCGTGTGTCGTGTGATCATCGTGGAGCGATCCTCAGGGAGTCAGCTCATGCGAGACCATCTTGAAGGATCTCGAAATGCTCTCCATCAATCGGTGTGGTTTGTCTTTACCAAAGGTAGTCGCTTTTTCGGGTGTTATCATTTCCCGGGCACAGGTAGGTCTTATCGTCTCCCATTCGACCTATCATTCCCACCCTGTCACATTGAGCACTCGGTGCGTTAGCTCCACATGATAAATACATCAAGCCCTCCGCCGGGGGGCCCCGAAACACTCTCACATCTTTATCTTATCCCCCCGTCTATGGCTGACAAGGGGGCTGTCGCGAAAGCTGATGAGCAGCTCCTCGCCGAGCTTGGATATAAACAAGAATTCAAAAGAGCATTCACTCCCTTAGAAGTCACTAAGCTTTCTTGTTTCCCATTCTTTCACCCTGACCAGGTCACAGGTCTTTGGTGTCGCGTTTAGTATCATTGGCTTGCTTCCGTCAATTGCGTGAGTGTTTTCATTACATCTAGCATTTTTCATGATGTCGCTCACCTGTCCGACGGCGACACAGTTCCGTCCTTGTTTACTCCCTTCCAAACGGCGGTCCTTCCTCCATGGTGTGGGGTGTAGGTCTTTTCTCTCTCCCTGTCAGCATTTGCAGTTCGCGACACATCAAATATTTGATCAGCGCGACTTGTGCCATTCGTTGCTTTTATATCCCCTCAAGTTCCCCGCTAACTACCTTTACCTAATTCCCTCAGTGGGCGGTCGCGAGCCTTTTTATCCTCTGTGTTGGAATGTCCATGGCAGAACTTGCTTCCGCGGCACCCACTTCTGGTGGTGTGAGTTCTGACATAACTACTCCCCAACAAAAGTTAAATAAACATAGCTCTACTTTTGGACTCACTCCCTCTCTTCCCCTCGCTGGCGGAATCTTCTCTCTTGGATTGTCGGTTGTATGTCCATTCTACAAACCCTCTTTTCGCTCGTTTATCGCCCTGTTAGATGCAAATACGATAGGATCCATCGCGTCAGTCGGCAAGTCAAGTCATCACATTACTCTGCGCAGATTCAACTGACTTGATGGCGCGATGTTTCGGACGATGCTTTAGCTTCCATTGACTGGGGTTGCGCCGTCCAGGTTGCTGCAGCGATCAATATCGGAAACCAGAATTTTCTTGCTACACAGGCACAGACCTTGTGCGTCCTTGCTACCATGAATCCTGTCTAGAGAGGCTATTTATTTGGCTGACATTCATGCAGCGGGATTTATGTAGGGATAATTTTCTCCCATGCTGTCGTTTGCTCTCTCGGTACAACCATCCTCGCGAGACTACAGAATCTCTACATTGTCCTTAACTTCTGGTCAGTGTCTTGGAGTAGCCATGTTGTTCTGGGCACTCTCGTTGGACTCGTCCTGAGTTTCCGAATTAGAACCTTGCAGACTGACTTACATATTCTATCAGCCTCTGCTTTGCCGTTATCATCGGTCTCCCGGCTGCTACTCCCAAAAACGAAATCAACACCGCCAGCTTCGCCCTTGGAAACTTTTCCAATGGTTTCTGCTCTGTCATATTTTTTGGCATATGTCTAATTCTAGTCACATAGTTGATGGCTGGCCGAATGGCTATGCCTTTATTTTGTCTTTCCTTGCTCCTCTCTGGACGATCTGTATGTTCATCTCTTCATTTTCCCGGTGGAGCGTGTTAATGATAATGCGTACTGACTAGGTTCATTCGACTCGAGTGTGCACATCAGTGAGGAAGCTACGAATGCAGCGACTGCCGTTCCATGGGCAATCGTGAGCACGTGCCCCAACTCGAGTCATTCGTAGCTAATTTGCGTAGGTCGGCGCGATCGCTATTGCTGGAGTTCTCGGTTGGGGTGCGCATCTCCACCTAATCGCTATTGTTCGTGTCTTAATGGTGAACGTCGTGGGGACTCAGCCATCAACATCTCTATTGCGTTCACCATGGGCACCGACCTCACGAGTCTCATAAACAGCGCTCAGCCTATGGCACAGATCTTCTTGAACAGGTTCGGACAAAGGGGTACCCTGGTCTTGTGGTCCTTCGTCATCCTTGGGCAGTGAGTTCTCGCTTTAGCCTGTGTCCTCTTTGGTTCACCTTACGGCCAGATACATGATGGGGTCGAGCATGGTGAATATCCTTTGTTGATTGTGTCGTATTCTCGCTGAGGCAGTATATTCCTAGGTCCTCGCCGCCTCACGCCAGTCCTTTGCATTCGCACGTGATGGGGCTCTTCCACTCTCAAGCATCCTATATCGCATGAACAGTTTCACTGGTACCCCCGTGAACACCGTCTGGTGGGTCGCTATGATTGCGATTCTCCTTGGCCTTCTCTCCCTCGCTGGTGCTCAGGCCATCGGTGCCATCTTTGCGCTCTCCGTGACCGGCCTCTACGTAGCTTACGCAATCCCAATCGCGGCGAGGTTCATTTTCAAGAACGACTTCAAGCCCGGTCCATTCAATCTCGGCATATTCGTGAGTTTTCTCCTTCTGAATTCATCGTAGAACATACGACAAGCTGACCCATTCCAGAGTCTCCCGGTTGCCATCATCTCGGTGACGTTCATGGCGTTCATGGATATCATATTCTTCTTCCCCACAACACCACAAACTGGCACGCCAAACATGAACTACACGGTCGTCGTCCTGGGTGGCGTACTCTTGCTCTCGCTCGTGTGGTACTACTTCCCTGTGTACGGCGGCGTGCACTGGTTCACAGGGCCTGTGTCCAACGTCTCCAGCGCGGACGAGGGCGTGGAGAAGGCAAGCAGCAGTTTATCGGCGGCAGATGAAAAGGTGGACGGGGTGGACGTGGACGAGAAAGGTGTGCAGGAGCGGTGACGTCGTGCTAGACCCTTCATTTCGACGTCCTGAGCTCGTATGTGCTTCGTATACTTATTTCCGTGCGTTCTCTGTATAAGCAGAGCTTCCTTAATTGCATATTACTTGCACGACCTGTCGGACCGACGTCAACGTTGTCAACCGGCACCTAAACATTTGGAAGGGCGAGGACCATCAGTTCTCGTTTATCGAGATCAACCATGTGTGGCTGGACGGAATGGAATGATGGTAGATACTATATATTAGACCGTCCAGGAACAGTGGAGTAGTATCCCTAAGCAGGGCAGGGTCATGACTCTCCAGTAAAGACGCACAAAAGGCATTATCATGCCTGTCATGCCAACTTCAAAGTCATGTAGACGCCGTGCCTTGGTCGGGCCGCACATTGCAAATGTGCCTACCCGCCACCCGTTCCATCATCTTACTGACCACCCACTTGGAAACAAGGCCCGGCGTCCGTTGATAATGTGTGTCGGAATTCCACTGGCCCCGACGGACCATTCCATACATGATTTCTGATTCATATCGGACCGCTCTTCATCTCCCTCGAAAATACCAGTATGTCGGTTTTCAAATCTTACAACGACAGGTTATATTATTGCACGTTGCCAACTTGGGCCGCGCACATCGGAATGGTTCCTCGGACTTCGAAACACCAAACCTCAAAGTTATTCAATGTCTCCAAGCAATCTCGTATACCATAGCATAGGCTTTGACAGCATCATAAAATTCCACTCAGTGACTTATCTTTCCTTCAGTCTCATCCCTGGCCTGGAACACCATTGTGACGGTCAAGTATATTTGGACGTATGTAACGAGCATGGCCGTAATTTGGTTGACTTTCCAAATGTGATGGTTTCGATATTTGCAGCATGCGCAATCAAAGTTCATTCAAGCTTTTTTTCTCGCTATGTCACATTACTATTTACCCACGTGTCAGTTTATTACAATGCGTTCCGTGGTAGAGTCATTGATGTCGATTTAGAACGCATAACATCTTTATGGAATCATTAGCAAATGGCCGTAACCCTTCCTTGCTCTGCGACATCTGGTGGCGTATACCATTATCTTTAGTCAGGTAGTTGGAACCTTGCTTGAGCTTGTTTCGGCCTCACGCGGTAAGAGGTGATTCCTTCGCTACAGTTAGACAGGTTTCCAGTGTTCGCTTTTTATAACCAATCCCAGAGGATAGGTTTGTTGCTATCACTTCTGATCTTAGTACAGGCAGTGGAGTCGATAAGGTTACTGTTTCCATGGGGCAATCCAGGTTATCACCCGGTCTGCCTTCTGGTTCCTGGGGCCCAAAAGTAATAGGAGCCATAGGTGTGTTCCATGGAACATTTCCGCTGATCCATGTGACTTCTTCGCTCTGAGGTCGGGTTGGGCAGGACCCCCCTTGTATCGCTCATGAATGATTCGTGATGTTAGTATAACGTAAGTCATTGTTTGTGCAAGCCGCTGTCAGGATAAAATTCCCTTCGCATCAGGAAAATTTTAAAGAAATGACAATCCTAGATAATGGTAGATAATATATTATAAACCCCCTTTTCAGGATTACCTAGGATTTGTAGACGAGAATAAGTCTCAGTAGACTATAGTTAGAGTCAACTGAGGTGCAGTACACTGACGAGCGAGCAAAAAGACTAGCTTATGTAAGCTACCAAATACAGATGTGAACGTTTGAACTCCAACAGGATTATCATTTCCCAAATCTGATAGCTCAGCGATGGTGACCCTCATACAACTGTTACATGCGTCAAGCCGGCGACACGTGGTCGTCATCACCAGTGAGTTGCACTGGGACGCTGGCGCTGAGGAGACTGATTGAAATTCTGGCCTGATCCGGCCTGTTTTTGAAAACCGGCTTCACTTAACTTAAACAATCCACTGCCATGTGGCTGATGCGGCCTGCCGCCCGCCACTCGCAGTTTCGGGCCCTTGGCGGTACCACATGGTATTAAATAAAATAAGCCTTACGCGTGAGGTGGACTCGAGGCCAGATCCAGACCCCTGAGCCACTGCTGTTCCGGGCACGGTCCGCTGCTAATTTGAACTTACTGGGTTAGTTGAAAAGCAGTGGAAGTGGAGATGCGCAAGTTTTTAAACGGCGAATCCGGTCATCGGTGGGGTTTGTTAGGCATGCCGCATGATGCAGGACGCAGGATGGTTTGATTCCTGATGTTAGTGGGCATAGTGACACGAACCCGCTAAGGGGTAAAAAAAAACCTTGCTCAACGCCACTTGGACACAGAGGTCATAAGGTATCTTGCCAATGACATACTCTGACCAATGTCTCTTGGCTGAAGTCACCATAACTCTGGTTGCAAAGCCGCGCAGCGCCGTGCCATATTGCATATGGTGTGGGTGATAGTAGCAAATCAATCAATCATCAATGTGGTCGTCAGAAGGCGCAAAGCCAAGGTACAAGGGACTCACTGATTAGTAGCCCATCTCCGAGGATACAATACTTCCTTTACTATTTTGAGTGTTATTACGTTCAAGGCCTTTACCGATATGCGTGCTGCTCACCCAACGAGCAGTCGTGATTTCAGTTTTTAGGCGTTCATCGACTTCTATGATGTATTCGAGGAACCAACGATGCAAAAGCGTGCAAGTGAAACGGGGTGACCAGGGTTGAATTTGGTTTGACTAAGTTTACAGGAAGGGTATGTAGGGTGAATATTATTGAGGAGAGATCATCACTCATCTTGCCAAGGCTCCGTTTCGATGTGCACGTCCCTTGTGAACCCTCGTTAACATGAGTCTGAAGGATGTTAGACATAACTGTAAACAGTTCGATCACTCGCTGCCATGCCAAAAGGCATTAATACCAAACACGAGTTAGCATACGGTTGGTTATTGCTGTTCCTACAGGAATTAAAATATTCTCACCCCGAGCGGTACTGTATCTAATGGGTATCAAACGGCCTGTATGCTAGTAGATTATTTATAAACTTGTTCGTTTCGTTCAAGAGTACTACTCACACGGCAGCTGGACAACGTAGTTTGAGTTATAGTGCTACCACCATACCAAACCTGAATGTCACGGAGCGTAGTCATATTCTAATGTGACGATGGCACGCTCCGGATGACCGACTCACAATCAGCGAAGGCGACGCTCACCCTGCCGCCTCAGACCAGCGCAACAAAAGCCAACATCGGGGAAATCTGATGATGAAGCGTAGGGGACGCCCTTTATTTTAGGTATAAAGCAAAATGACCCTTTTCATAGTGGCCGTCCGCAGGTATAAGACAGGTGTGCATGAGGAAGCCTGATAATCCGACGATAAGAAACCGTAGAGGACATCGCCAGGAACCATTGCTCAGTAATTTGGACCAAATCTTCAATAAAACGGCAAACCAACTTGTCATTAGCTATAAGACTTGATAGAATTCCCTTGGCGTATACACGAAAGTGTGGCAAATATGAGGAGCGTATATATCTAGGCTCGTTAATGGGACACTAGAAAAAACGGGCAGGTGGTACAGACACACAAGTGTAATAATGATATCGAAGGGTCCTTTCAAGATATATTCAGCACCGTTAGACTCATGGGATAGGGGTATTTCTGGAGTGATTCAACTTCCCAACAAAGCATAGCCGTTTCCTTGTGGACCATGAAGCTATGCCAAAGACGTCAGATGGAGAACTATGCGCAAGACAGGACACACCTTATTGTAACATCGTCCGCATAGTGGTTCTCCATCCTTGTCGTTCAATCGCTTAGAGTCTAATAAGGTATTACAAGAGGCACAGCGCAGGCACCCTTTATGCCATGTCTTTCCCACTGCTTTCATCTGCGAACTGTATGGGCAAGTATTTGAATTGTTTGACTGATATTCACCAACCTGTTCCGCAAAATACACATTCCTACCACACCGTGGACACACTGGTGTCGTGCCACCAAGGCCCCACGCCTTTCCAGGGTTGGCTGGACTCCCGCTGAACGCCGCGCCGTATCGTGTCCCAGTGGCCGTCTGTCTCAACGAACCAATTTCTCCACTCGCAACAACTCCGGTGGAGTAGGGCTTAAGTGGTGATACTGGGCGATCAGTTCTTGTGGCGTCATCCTCGGAGGACAAGTGCTCTTCAATAATATCCTTCACTTCGTCCTCCTCTGCAGTATCATTCCCTTCTGCGCCAGACTCTATGCCAGAGGTGCTTAAATCGCTTGGGGGGTTGATGATAGTGCGGGAATATCGTGCAGGGAGAGCAGAGTTGGCACGAAGAACTGGTCCGGCCCCCGTAAACTGGGTGCGAACAGGTGAACAAGATCCGTCGTTGGCTAAAGGTCGTGGTGTGAGGTCGAGTGAACTAGCAGTTCTAACACGAGTAGCTGACATAGGAAAAGGAGAGCGGACAGGGGATGTCTGCCTGGCAACGTTGCTTGGTGTTCGGGGAGGCGTACTGGATGACTCGGTCAACGGGGAAAACGGGCTTCGGGTAGGCAGTGAGGGAGGATGGCCATCATCTCGGTGAGGGAGGTTTGCGTGCCGAAGGTCTCGGGTGCCGAAACTGCGTAGATGGCAATTTTTGCTGGCAAATAGAGTTAGGGATGAGTGAACTAGGGGTTGGCAAGCAGTGCACACCAATATGGCTGAATGAAGTGATGATCAAGACGAGCCAATTGGTGATGACAATGGTGGCG
>JBBPMR010000491.1:0-20067 GCA_038090415.1 Rossbeevera mucosa | reverse complement strand
TCTGCATAGCCTTGCCTCACTTTAGCCTCATGGTAAGCATAGCCTTGCCTCATTGTAGACACATGCAGTTTAGGGTAGGTCAGACACAGCATGGTCTGTGCACTTTGTACTGTAGTATAAATACTTGAATGCAGCAACAGAACAAGCCAGTCTTGTTCTTGTTGGATTCCCTTTGCCAACAATCTTTCCTCTTAGTTAAGTTCAAGTGCAGCACCTAGACTTTCATCAAAGGTTGCCTTCATTCCTCTATCACCACTTTCATGTATACTTAGTCATCCACAGCTTCTTACTGTTCCTTACTGCAGATTACCTACTCATTCCACAGCTTTCTATAGCGTTCCATGACACCACTTTATTCAACCAATTATAGTTGTTCCTATTGTTCTTTTCCTACTTATAAAGTGATTCCACATCGCTCCTCCTTTTTCTCTAACCTTGACCTCCTCGAGTATCCTCCTAGATACATCTTGGAATATATCCTTTGCTCCTTGAACTCTCTGTGTGACCTTGTCCTGCACTAGAAAGAACGCTTCGACCTCTGAGCTTTTAACCCAGCTGCACAGGTTGTCTTTGTCGCTCTCAGTACTCAGTCTTCAATCCCTCAACCCTCGAAGAACCCCATTGTCTTGATCCCTTCAACCCTCAAGACTCCCTTAGTCTCCCTGGCTCTTAGTCGTCTTGATCTCTCGTCCCTCAAGACCTCCTTGTCCTTGTTCTTTGCTCCAAGACCTTCTTCTCAAGGCTACACCTGTTCCTACCCGGACCAAGTGTAACATTGCTTTGTAAATGGTGGGCACCACACTAAATGTGCCAAAAGAATCAACACCACAGAGACAACCACAGAAACAAACAAAGGAAAGGAGAAAGAAGAAGATCTCAATGTGTGGATCGCACAGATCATTAAGGCCACTATGGGCCAGGGAAAAGAACAGACATAGACTCACTGGGCAGTAGTTTACATTTAGAAAATACTAAAAATAGTAGATTAGGTAAAGATACTTCCTTCACTTCTGATTTGAGAGCTTGATGCCAAGATGGTGCCAGATCATTTCCTTTTTCTGATTTTGAAGTAGTAGATGAATCTTCTGTAATATGTAATATTACAATAGAAGAAAAACAAAAAAAATGAAGAACCATTATACGATATGCAACAGTTAGCTAGAATGGCTGGAGATAGCACTTACATACTGTATAACTTTATTGATTGGAATAGTATAGATGATTTGCGATGTGGTGGCCTATCTGAATCAATTACTGACATGGTGTTCTCAGAAGAGCGTGGCCACCAAGACATGGTACTTAATTTTGTGTGTACAGCAGAAAACGAGGATCCTAGCTCAGAGGATTGCCAAGTCAGAACTATTAACCCTGATAAGGAACTCACCCTAAAAATAGAAATTAAACAAAAAGACAAAAGGAGAGAAGTGATTGCCCTCTTGGACAGTGGAGCCAATGGCACATTCATGGACCTGAAATGGGCCAACAAAAATAACATCCAGCTCAGGAGAAAGAGCCAAGAAATTCTCATCTATAATGTGGATGGATTGAAAAATGCTGCAGGCAGTATTCACTATGAAGCAGATGTCACTGTCAGGTACAAAGACCACATGGAAAGGATGGTGGTAGATGTGACAAACTTAGGAAAGAATCAGATGATTCTTGGACACAACTGGTTGGTCCACCACAACCCCATGATCAATTGGGAATATGGCAGAGTTCAGTTGAATCAATGTCCTAGAGAGTGCTGAGTACTACAGGCACATTGGAATAATGAGTCAGAAAATGGATACTTAATCCAGAAAATTATGAAACCAGATGAGATAAATCTGGTGAAAAACTCCATAGAGCCCGAAGAGGCTTTTAAGTTGGTGCCTGAATGGTGCCATGATTATCTTAATGTCTTTTCGAAAAAGGCAAGTGAAAGAATGCCAGAGTGTAAACCATGGGATCACACAATTGATCTTAAACCCAACTTCGTGCCAAAAAAGGGTAGGATCATTTCCACCTCTGGTCAGGAACAAGAGGAGATCTCGGCATTTGCGAATGAGCAGTTAAGCAAGGGATATATTCATCCCTCGAAGTCCCCATAAACTTTGCCAGTGTTCTTTATCCCCAAGAAAGATGGAAAGAAGAGGATGGTAATGGACTATTGTTACCTTAATGAGGGAACAGTATCCCTTGCCTCTAATCTCCCAGCTTATAGATAAGCTAAAAGTGGCTTAGTTATTTACCAAGATGGATTTGTGATGGGATTACAATAACATCCGGATCAAGAAGGGTGATGAATGGAAGGGGGTGTTTGTTTTCCATAAAGGCACATTCGAACCATTAGTAATCTTCTTTGGGCAGTGCAATTCGCCTGCCACATTTCAACAGATGATGAACGAGATCTTCGCTGATATGCCTGATGTAGTCATAGTATACATCAACGATCTCATGATCTTTATGAAAACTGGAGACGTTTGGGAACATAGAAAAATTGTTTGGGCAGTGTTGGCATGCTTAAGAAAACATGATTTATTCGTTAAGCCAGAAAAGTGCTTCTTCAAGAAAACATCCATGGAGATGTTAGGGATGATTGTATCAACCCAGGAAATATCTATGGACATGAAGAAAGTCCAAGGGGTTACAGAATGGCAGCCACTGGTTAATGTGAAAGAAGTAAGAAATTCTTTGGGGCTGGCCAATTACTATAGACATTTTATTAAAGAATACAGTTCAATAGCAGCACCATTGCATGAGCTGACCAAAAAGGATCAACCCTGGACTTGGGGAAAAAGTCAACAGAACACTTTTGACCAGATCAAAAACATTTTCATTTCAGCCCTGGTACTGGCATACCAAGATGACAAATCTGTATATCATATTGAATGCAATGCATCTGATTTCGCAGTTGAAGGCATACTCTCCACCCTGCAGAGTGACAAGTGTCACCTAGTAGCATTCATGTCACACAAAATGACCGCTGAATAATGTAACTATCCTATAGCAGATAAGGAGATGCCAGCCATTATCATGTCATTGGAGTCCTGGAGACATTATTTGGAGGGTGCTAGACACACATTCAAGATCTGAACGAATCATAAAAACCTCTAGTATTTTATGAAATTGCAAGATCTCTTATGTAAACAAGCAAGATTGGCCCTCTACCTGTCTAGATTTGATTACCAGTTAGTCAATAAGCCAGGTACCTTGATGGAAGAGGTAAATGCACTCTCTAGAAGGGCAGAGTTAGCTATTGGCATTGAGTCCAATAACAAAAACATGGTCATGATTCCACCACAAAGGATCAACAGCACTGTAAGAGTTGACAATGGCCCAGTGACCCCTACCACTTCCTATCTGCATAACATGTCTCTAGAGGATAAAATAAAAGAAGCACATTCTAAAGTGAATAAACCAGATGGCTCGATCCTCCATAATGGATTATGGCACTATGCCAATAAAGTATGGGTATCACAGTCACTATGGACCCAAATCATCACTGTAGCGAACACTATTGAGTAACCCTAGAATAGGGTGTCAAGAGAGAAGGGGGATATGGCCAGCAGTATGGGGCCCAAGAAACAAGAGTAGTGCTTGAAGATAAAGATGATAACTTGGTAGGGGAGCACTAGGAACTCAGGAAAGGCACTAGGGACCAGTCAAGGGTCAGTACAGGCTATGAAGGATGCTAAGAACCAAGAGAACTAGACTGGAGAGTCTAGCTCACAAAGGGCCCTCTATATATACCCAATGACTACTGTCTATCCTAAAGTACATGTGTCTACCATGAGGATCGAGGCTATGTACCAGGTGGTGATCCATGAGGCTAAAGGCTATGTACATGCATGATGGGTGAGGCAAGGCAGTACACCATGAGGTATGGGTCAAGGGTATGGCATCATAGATGAGTAATATGAAAGACATATGATAGCTATGAGGCAGGCTAGACCATAATGTCATAGATAGAAGATAAGAGTCTGGACCGAGACTATGTGAAGAGTGAAGGGGTAGAGGTCTAGACCAGGGGCAGTGCCAAGCCTAGTCAGCAAGGGGTGCTAAGGCCAGTGGTAGGTGCTAACAAGGCCTAGGGGTAACCAGAGAAGCAATAAGATAATCATTGTAGCGAACACTAGGGTGAAGCAATTGAGATAACCCTAAAGTGGGGTCGTAGCAATGAAGGGGGTAATGTGCAACGAAATGCACCAATCAATAGAAGTAATCGTGAACTCAAAGATAATGGTGAAGACTTGTATCACCGTCCTAGAGGCACAAAGGGTCCGAGTTCACCTATACAGGATCCCTAGAAGAACGCCAGTACTCAAAAGAACTAGATGGGGATCTAGTCTTTTGAGGGCCAAGTATTTATACTACAGAATACAAGGCACGGACCATGTAACTATGTCTACCCTAAAGTGACCATGTGTTCGCCAGGAGGCACAAGGCTATGTACCATGATGCAACAATGAGGCAATAGAAGCAAGGCTATGCAGCACATGCTGATCCATGAGGCGCGGTAATTAAATGAGAAGTTAATAAAACGGTAATGAAAGATGAGAGGTAACCATGAGGCGGGCTAGACCATGTCATCATAGATAAGAGATAAGAGTCTAGACCATGATGTCAATGTGACAATGTGAAAGGTGAAAGGTGAGGTCTAGATCAGGGGCAATGCCAATGATTAGTCAGCAAGGGGCACTAAGGCCAGTGGTAGGCGCTAAACAATGCCTAGAGCACTAAGGTGGGCGCTAACTATGAAAGTGTCAATATGAGAACAAGAAATAAAATACATGCAAGTCGGAGGATAGGAGTTAGGGTTCCGGATCAAGGACCATAGGCTAGGGTTAGGGCAAAGTTAGGTTACCGAACACCAAGGTTTGTAACAATCATGAGCATGCTATATTCATAGATGGATAAAGGGAATGCTTAGGGGTTCAGATCGGGAACAATAGAGTGGGGTTAAGATCTGGTTAGGTTGCTGGATTGCACCATTTGCAACAATCACCCAATTCCATGACCATCTTCTTGCTGGTTATAAAGGAGTGGAAAAAACCTCTGAGCCGATCAAGGGTTCATACAATTGGCCAAACTTGAGAAATGATGTCACAGAATACATACATCATTATGATCTGTGTGCTCGCATGAAACTGAGTAACACAATGCCTAGTGGTAAAGAAATGCTGTTAGAAGTTTCAGCTGGACCTTGGAAAGAAGTTAGTGCAGATTTTGTCATGGAATTACCCAAAAGCAATGGATTTGATGCAATTTTAGTTATGGTGGATCATTTCTCGAAAGAAGTAATGTTTATCCCAACAACCAAAGAGATAATGGCACTAGGAACAGCCAGGTTGTATGTGGATTACATCTGGAAACATCATGGACTACCAGATGTGATTGTATCAGATTGTGGACCTCAGTTTGCTTCATTTGTAATGGAGGATTTGTGTAGGATGTTGAACATGCAGAGGAAGATGTCAATGGCTTACCATTCACAAACCAATGGTCAGACTGAGATGGTGAACAGGGAGCTACTGTTGGCAATGACAAATTCTATACAGGAAATGCACTAAGTCACCACACAAGTCAAAACTATGAGAGAGAAGGAACTATTGATGGTCAGAAATCAACCAGAACAGACTGGAGTGTCTGGCTGGTACTGGCATTGTTATATACTACAATACATGAGGCTACAATGAGGCTGCTTTAGGGCAGGTGCTTACTGATGCAATGATATAGTGTGAGAGTATTTACTACAGTAAATAAGTACTAAGTGTTCACATGCTTGTGGAAACAGCGGTCTAGAACTACAATATGAGGCTACCATGTCTTTAGCATGTGCTAGCCATGAGGTATGATGTCATAGTGGTCCAGACTCGAGTCACATGACATGATAAGATAATATCGAGCGCTTGATTGATAAGATAAGATTGGCGCACGCTTAGATAAGATAAGATAAAATAAACTGGTGCTAAAGCTAGGTTGCAGAAGAGAGCTTGTAACAGCTACAACAGTACTTTAGGCTCTATACCCTAGAAAAACAAGATAAATGGGCAGAACTTCTAGCTATCACCCAGTTCACATATAATATTACTCAGTCATCAGCTACTGGGTTTTCACTGTTCCAAGTGAACAAAACCTTTGAACCTAGGCTCAGTTTTGAAGTTGTCTTCTTCAAAGCCCCTTCAGCTGTGGACTTAGTCTCCCAGATGTGATTGAATTGTGAAAGCACTAGAAGTGCATTGGAAAAAACACGTGAGAGGATCAAAGAACAAATTGATCATCATTGTTTGGAAGCGCCCCCCTACAGGATAGGTGATCAAGTGTGGCTCAGTTCCAAACATCTCTCACTAGGCTAGTCTAAAACTTGCCCAAAATTGAACAATCGATGGATTGGTCTCTACACGATTATGGACATGAAAAATAGAAATGCTGTAACCTTGGCATTGCCTGGAGACAGCCATACACATAACATGGTAAATGTTTCAAGGGTCAAACCATATCTAGAACCTCTTGCAGGTTAACCCATCATATGTTCAGATCCAGTGGTGATCAACGATAAGGGTACCACAGAGTTCGAAGTAGATTACATTATTGATTGACGAAAAAGAGGAAGAGGATTTCAGTATTTGATACACTGGAAAGGTTATGAAGAATCTGACTGCACTTGGGTCACTGGTAGAGATCTCATTCATGCGCAAGTCACTTTGAACACTTTTGACATAAATCATCAGCGATCGATTCAGGTGGTTTACAACAAGGATGAATCCAAAGTCAAATCCATCTTTTCTCCAGAGTGTGCCTTGGAATGGCCTAGTGACTCTGAGGATCTGGAATCTCCTCTCTAGAAGTGTTACAAACCTCATCTTGCAACCTAGCTTTAGCATTTGTTATCTTATCTTATCTTATCTAAGCGCGCGCCAATCTTATCTAATCAAGCAAGCGCTCAATCTAGTCACGTGACATAGTCTAGACCATTATGATGTCACACCTCATGGCTAGTGCATGCTACAAGCATGGTAGTCGCATTGCATAGCTCTAGACCACCATTTTCATGAGTGTGTGAGTCATTAGTACATATATAGTAGATAGTCACATGATATGTCATAGCATCAGTAAGCATCAGCCCTAAACCAGCCTCATTGTAAACCCATGTAACTTAGTATATATATAATGCCAGTCCAGCCAGACTCCTTAGTCTGCTCTGGTTGATTTTCCATCCAAACAGTTCCCTTGTCCGTAAGTCTCATCTTTGAGGTGACTGAAGCCTTATTGGTTTTGGTGTTGCCAACAAGAAGGGGGGTAATGTTGCAAACACTAGTCATCCCTAGTCCTTTTTCTACTTTAGCAACAAACCTCGTTTTTTAACCTAGCTTTCAAGCGCTCATCTTATCTTATCTTATCTTATCTAAGCGCGCGCCCATCTCTTATCTCATCTTAGCGCTCGATCTTATCTCATCATGTCATGTGACTCAAGTCTAGACCAATATGACATCATACTTCATGGCTAGTGCATGCTAAACGCATGGTGGCCTCACGTTGTAGTTCTAGACTCTCATTCTCACAGTTGTGTGAACACTTAGTACATATATAGTAAATTATCTCATGGTGCGTCATCACTCACTAAGCACTTGCCCTAAAGTATGCCTCATGGCCGCCACATGTAAAGTAGTATATATACCATGCCAGTTCAGCCAGACTCCTTAGTCTGTTCTGGTTGATTCCCCGACCTGAAATAGTCCCCCATCTCTGAGTCCTTGTAATTGTGTGGTGACTTAGTGCCTTAACTGTATAGTTTTGGTCATTGCCAACATATAGTGTCTATTTCTTTTCTTTCATTTTGTACAAGTCCAGAGTGCCCTAAATGTAGTACAAGCACTCAGTTCCTTTTGTTATCTTATCACATAGCATTATGTAATATGATGTCACTATGACATCATGGTCTAGACTATCATATGTTTTTAGCAAGGCATGTTTCTCTTCCATTCCACATAGCCTTGCCTCACCATAGTAGCATGTAGTATAGCCTTAGTTCTCATGAACACAGCATGTATTGTAGTATATATACTTGAATGCAGCAATGGAAAAAGCCAGTTTTGTTCTCATTGGATACCCTTTGCCAACACCTTTTTCTCTTAGTTGAGTTCAAGTGCAGTGCCTAGACATTCTGTCAAAGGTTGCCTTCACAGAGAGCTTCTGGAGTCTTGCTTCTGTTACAACTCTCATTTGCAACCTAGCTTTAGTGCTCATTACCTTATCTTATCTTATCTAAGCACAGGCCAATCTTATCTAATCAAAGCGCCCAATCTATATCTTATCTTATCACATGACTCAGATCTAGACCACTATGATGTCATACCTCATGGTTAGTGCATGCCTGAAGCATGGTAACCTTCTTGCATAGTTCTAGACTACCATTCTCACGAGCATGTGAGTCATCAGTACATATATAGTAGTTAGTCTCACAATATGTCATAGCATCAGTAAGCACCAGCCCTAAAGCTGCCTCATTGTAACCACATGTAAAGTAGTATATAACAATGCCTAGTACCAGCCAGACACTCTAGTCTGTTCTGGTTGATTTCCAGCCTAAACCTCTTCCTATCCTTGAGTTCTGTTACAACTTGCCCCTACTCTTTTCCTTTTACTTTTTCTTTCTCTCTTCATCAATGCTTACCACTATGCTTTCCTCTTATCAATTGTTTACTCATCGTACTTTAGTCATCCACAGTCTTCCTAGCTCAACCATACATAACTGTGGATTATCAATCACTCTTACTCATGCTGATTCATTCTCTTACTCATGATGACTCATTTGCCTCGTCATCTGCTTAGTGTATGATTACTCATCCATAGCTTCTTGACTCATCCATACTGCAGATGACACATCTCCTTCTGTCATGTTCCATGACATTCCACCTCTTTTCTATATAAACTCTAGACATTCATTCCTGTAACACTAAGCTAGAGCTACTCGATTCTCCCTTGAATCCACTTGCCCCTGAGCCCCATCCTTAGTCTCTCTGAGCATGTGCTCCTCACCATACTAAGTCCTTCATCGACCATAGGCCTCCCCCTTTGGTCTCCTTCATCCAAACCCTTGTGTTATGCTTCATGGTGAAGCTCTCAAGGTAACCCTTAGCCCTAGTTGTCCTTAGGTCTTTCCCTTTGGACTCCTTTAACCCTTCATCGTCCTCTAGAGTCTACCTTTGGACTCCTCCACCTTAGCCTTAGTATCCATCGAGTCTACAACCAACCATACTAGGGCCAGTTGTAACAAGTTCTTAATATTGTGTGGTGACTTAGTGCCTTATCTGTATAGATTTGGTTGTTGCAAACAACTTTGACTGCAGGAATGTCGGATTTGGAGATTACCAATGGAAAGGAGCAGGGTTCATATTTCATCATAAGAAAGAATGGAGACTTTTCTGTAATGGAATGGGGGTAGTGATTGTGGGCAAATTTGGCATGGGAGATGTGTTCTGCCCATCTGATGGGGTTGTCATGGCAGTAGATGCAGAGGAACATTTCTACCTCCTGGTTAACCCTCTCAGTTTCTCCATCAGTTTGAGGGTGGTAGGCTGTGGATAGGGAGATAGTGTATCCAATGAGTCTTGCAAGCTCTTTAGTGAAGGCAGAGGTGAACTAAAGGCTTTGGTCTGAGATGATCTTGTCATAGAGTCCAAACTGGGTGTAGACCTTGTGAAAGAAAAGATTGGCTATCTCTTCTGCAGTGGTGGTTTTCTTGGTAGGGCAAAGAATTACCCCCTTAGTAAAACCATGGTCAACCATGACCAATAGAGAATCAAAACTGTCGGAGAGGGGAAGATCAATGATTAGATCACAGGAGACTTGCTGGAAGTGGTGAGAGCAGGAAGAGGCAATGGAATTGAGTGGGGGGGTGGTGGGATAGGTATTGACCTTGTTTTGCTAGCAGGTAGCGCAGCCTTTGACATATTTCCAGACAAAGTGGGCCAGGCCAGGCCACCAGAACTCAAGAGCAACCAGCTGACATGTTTTGAGATAACCAGGGTGGCCAGTGGAGAGGTAATCATGAGAATGAGCTACAATGGACTGGCATAGTTGAAGATCATTGGGGACATAGACTTGACCCTGGTAAGTAAGAATACCAGCATCAAATTGCCAGTCAGAGAGTTGAAAGTGGAATTTGGAGGGGAGATCACCCTCAATAGCATGAAGGGAGTCTAGAATCAGGGGGTCAGAGGAGAAGGAGAGGGCAATCTTATCTGAGAGAGCAGAGTCAATGAGATTGATGAAGAGTGAGGGGGGGAGCAAGGTGACATTGTCATTGTCAGTGTCAGAGTCAGAGATGAGGTCTGGTCAGCAAGACAGGGCATCTGGAGCTGCAAGGAGTTTACCGGAGACATGGATGAGTTTGAGGTCAAAGTCAGCAATGTCTGAAAGCCAGCAAGCTTGTTAACAATTTAACTTCTGGGGTTGGTGGAAGTAGGTGAGGTTTTTATGGTCAGTACAGACCTGGATGGGGAATGGGGATCCATGGAGATATTGTCACCAGGATTTCAGAGCACAGATAACAGCAAGTAGTTCTCTGTTATAGATGTCGTAGTTTCATTCCACAGCAGTGAAGGATTGGAAGAGGTAGGAGCAGGGTTTCCAGTCACTGTTGGTGTTAATTTGAAGGAGAATTCCTCCAGTCACATGCTTAGAGGCATCAGTGGCAATGGCAAAGGGTTTGGATAGATCTGGGAGGGAGAGGTTTGGTTTCAAAAGGAATGCTGCCTTCAAGGAGTTGAAGGAAGTCTGGCAGGTGGGGGACCAGTCCCAGGGTTGGGTCTTCTTGGTGAGATCAATTAGGGAGTGGGCAACATTGGAGTAGTTTGGGATGAATCAACAATAGAAGTTTGCAAAGCCCAGGAAGGACCCAACATCTTTGAGCTTGGAAGGAATAGACCAGTCAGCAATACCAGCCAGCTTCACAGGGTCCATAGCAAGGTGTCCAGGTTCAATGATCATCCCTAGGTATTCTACTTTGGAGGTAGCAAAGTTGCACTTCTCAAGTTTGAGATGGAGGTCCAAATCCATCATTCATTGAAGGATTTGTTTGGTGCGTTCCTTGTGGGTTGCTTTGTCTGAAGAAAAGATCAAAAGATCATCCATGTAGATGACTAACCATCCTTCAGCAATAAGATCGTGAAATGAGTCATTCATAAAACATCGAAAAGTGGCAGGGGAGTTAGTGAGACCAAAGAACATGACAGTGGGTTTGAAAAGGCCTTTGTGGGTGTTGAAGGCTGCCTTCCACTGATGATCATCTTTGATCCTGACATTGTTATAACTCCATTGAATGTCAAACTTGATGAACACATTAGCTCCCTCAAGCTTATTGATGAGGTCAGAGATGAGGGGGAGGGAGTAGGCATTACGAGTGGTATGTTCATTGACATAGCAATAGTCCTGGCAAGGTTGGAGTCCTCCATCCTTCTTTTTAACAAAGAAGAAGGGGGATGCTTGGGGAGAGTTGGAGGGACAGATTTTCCCTGTCTTGAGATTCTCTTTGATGAAAGTCTCTGTTGCCTAGCATTTCTTGGGGGTCAAAGGATAGGCCTTTCCTATTTTGGAGGTGAAGGTTTCATCTAAATTGATCTCATGATCATAGAGTTGAGATAAAGAAAGGTGGTTGGTGGATTCTTTAGTGAAAACAGAGGAGTAGGCCAAGTATTCTGGTGGGAGGGTGACTTTTGGTTTGGCCTTGTCTGTGTTGATGGCCAGTTTTGTTGCAGTGGTGAAAGCTTTGACCATGGTGGAAGGTATCTGGGCAAAGTGTTGTCCACATTTGATCACTCTATTGATCAGATATTGGGTTAGGGTTAGGTCCACACAAGGGTGCAAAGCACCCTGTTAGTCAGAAATAAAGGGACTGAAACAAAAAAACAGGTGGCAGATGAACCTACATCATGTGCCTGGGCCTGTTTCAGATTGTCCTCATTAGTTTTTGTTTCAGTTTAGACAAACACTATGCCTACCAGGCTTAAATAAGTTTCTGATAGACCTATTAATAATCACGGTCAGTGGATCCGGTGGGTAAAAGAAGCACAAGAATAAAGATCAACTGCGATCAAACTTGTATTTGGTCATATTCTTGTGAGAATGCCATTTCCATGGGAATGTTCCATCAGAAGATAGAAGCCACAGCAATGTTTCATAACTATTAAAGTTCTTCTATCATGCCTGTCAAACGGTGAGAATTTTCTCATGTCACTGATTTTTAGTAAGATTAAATCCCTAAAGCCCCTGAGATCTGTACAGATAGGGTTTATTCCCACGGGTTATGGGCCGAATAGCTGGGGGTCATGAGAGTTCACTCGGTTAGCACAAGGGTACTGAAGGTACCCTGTTGTTGTATGAGGGAGAGGTAAAGAAAAAGAATACAGAGGATGCTAGAGTCGATAGCAGAGCCCGGACCTGTTTTGGATATACCTCATCAGTCCTTTTTCTGGTCATTTAGACAAGACATCAGGCACTCATCTACTTATATAGTATTTGGTGAGGACCTATTAATAATACAGTCAGCGAATCCAATTGGTAGAAAAGAATATGACACCATAGAAGCCACAGTTAGTTTCATGTAGACGGAGATCTCACACTTGTGAGAAGCCTGCAGGCACCATCTAGATTGATCGGATCTCTTTCCCATGCCTGTCAAAGTCTGAGAATCTTCACACACAATCCCCATTAGTCCTGATTAGCTTCCATGCAGTTAAATTAATTTTACTAGTATTTTCTAAATTGGTTAGGCCTAGCTTGAGGTTCATCCATCGATTTAGAAATGATTTTCCTGTGATATATACATATTCCAGTCGTGGAAAACATAAACATATATATAGATATATATACTAGCATGATTATTTGTGCATATTATTCCTGCAATTCGACATGTATGTTAAATTGCAGGAAATCTAGATATAAGCATTGACATTGATCAACTATCATACCCATCTGATACATAAAATGTTAGGCAATTATGTTTGACCATTTCCTGTGATTCGACATATATGTTGAATCACGGGAAATGGTCAAACCAAATAGATATGCGAAAACGGAAGTGCTACTCGGGCGTCTGGAGTGTTTGAAAGCAGGGACAATCAATGGACAACAGGATGGAAGGAATCAGAGACAAGTGGAAGGAGACAGATATGATGATCCAGATGTAATTGTGATAGACTTGAATTATTGCGAATCTTTTGATTCGACCATTTTCTGCGATTCAATATATATGTTGAATCATGGGAAATGGTCGAATCCATCTGTCGACAATTTTGTGTTCAACTACCTTCAAGAAGACCAACCTGATGATACACCTGCCTCCACTTTGCAAGACCCCACTGTCACCGCCATTGCATCTCTATTCTCCCCCAACAAAACCCAAGAAATCCTTGCAGGGCTCAGCCAGAAATTCTTCACTGCTGATGAGCATGGTACTTATCACGTTTGCTTCTCCAACCCTCTCTAATTTTCTCTTCAACAGCGTCTCGCTCTAAAGCCTCACAGCAATTAGACATACCCGACATGTCGTGCCCTCGTGCCCAGCTCGCTCGCTCAAAGACTCCCATAGAAGTGGAAATGGAAGACTGGTTTCCATTGAACTCTCTCCCGAACATGTCTGAAGCGAATTTGTGCAACATCGAAATGATGGCTGGAGACACTTCTATGATCAAAGAAGGTTCGTCCAATTCTCACCCCCATATTCATTCATTGGTTGTTATTCCCCACGATCTGACATGTATGTCGAATCACGGGACATCCTCCTTGTCATCCATCTGTTCACACTTTACTCCCGCAATTCAACATACATGTCAGATCGTGGGAAATCCTCTTTGTCATCCATCTGTCCACACTTTATTCCCCACAATCCAACACATGTGTCAGATTGTGGGGAATCGTTGTCTTTGTCCATCCGTCCATCCAACTAAGACTAACCCCTTTTTTCCATTTTAGGAACTGCCTCCACATCCGTTGTTGCCATCAACAGTATGCCTTCCTTCCTTCTCCTTCCTCTTCATGTTTTTCACCCCACAATGTTACGTTTCATCGTTTCCATTTTTCTTTCTTCATTGCTTCTCACTACGGACTACCAAGCTCCTGCGTTCGAACCGCGCTTGAGCCTTTCTTTTCTTCTATGATGACATAATACCCTTAACCCATCTACCTTAGTCATCATTTCCCTCCTGACTCAGCTATGCTGCGCATTATTCATCGATGCTGTGCATGACTCATCTTACTTTGTAACCATTACTCATCCGCAGCATTCTGACTCATCTTCACACTGCGGATTATTCATCTTCCTTCCACCATATTCCATGGTGTTCCATCCAATTAGTCATTTTCATTTCCCTGTACTTATATAAACTCGTCCATACCTTCTGGATCCCTAAGCTAGATCTCCTCTGTACTCCTTCTCATACTTCGTCAATCTAGCCCCTCTTTGTCTTCCCTTTATTGGGTGAAACTCTGTGTGTCTTCGTCCTACACTTGACTGGACGATAGACTTGTAACACTTCACAAGATCGTGTTACAGTTGTCTCTACAATTGATAGAACGACCTCTGCGACCGCCACTTCTACGCGGTAACCCTTCGCCTTCGTCTCCCTTCGTTACTCAGAGGCTACACTCGTCCCTACCCGGGCCAAGCGTAACACACAACAGAGATCACGAATACCATCCACAACTTCGATCCTTACTAGAGGACAGCCAAATCCTCACACCCCCACTGTTATATGTTCCCCATTTCACACTTATGTTCTCGCTTTACTCTCACTCCACCATCCACTTCAGAACCTTCCCCTCCTCGTCACCCTCCCTCCGCTTCTTCCTTCACTCCATCCAAGGGCAAGGGCAAGGGCAAGACAAGGGCTATTGACTCCAATGTCGATCTCCCTTCTCCATTAGAGTCATCTCGCAACAAACATAATTCTCCTGAGGCCGTCAACCCTGACACAGTCTCCCATACATACTGTTTCTGTCCACCCCATTCCTCTGGTTCACTTCCTCTCTATCTCTATCTCTTTCTCAGCTTGATGCAAACACAGACCCAAATGCCCCTGCTTTGCACCAGGTACCAGTGATCCCATTGAACTCTTCCAAGATGACCTCAATGAGCCAATTATCGATGACGACGATGACAAAATGATGGAACCCCAGATTGACGCCGCTTTGTCTACCTTCACTCAACCTTGATTTCGTTCATTGTATGCTACCCTCCTCCGTCCTCTTTTGTTCGTATGTATGTCTCTTCTTCAATATAATGTGTTCCTTGTCCGATGCCCCCCCAGGCCTCGTTTCTCAAGTATGTCCCGATCTGTCATCGCAATTAACCTCCTTCCGGTAACATTCTCCCAATTGAGCTGTTTTGTCATTAACTTCACAGCTATTTCTTCAAATGCAATGACATCCCCCATCCTTATTCATACTCTCATTGTGCATTCTCGTTCCTCTCCTTCACCTCATCCATTATTGTTGTCGTTGTCATTGTCATTGTCGTTTGTCTTTCCTCTCCCCTCCCTTTTCAGGGCCATCTCCATTCAATAACTGGCAGTCTCCGCCAGTCCAATTCATTCCATTCTTTTTTCACCTTCGATCTTACATTTTATTTTCCCTTTCCCCTTCATCGTCCTTCTCACTCTCTCCTCTTTCCTACTACTGTCAATGTCTCATTCTTCCTCGTATGTTCATGTCCACAAGCCTGCCTCGTCATGTCTTGCTCACATTCCATGCACCCTTAGCGTTTCCAGCTCACATCTATCCCCTTCCGATGAGGACATAGAGCCCATAGAGCTAACCTCCCTTGACCGTGTTCAAGACGACACTCCCTTCGACGTTGCTCAAGTCCTGCCTCACCTTCATGCAGAAGACCATTATCCACAACATCTCATAGATGAGGCTGTGTTGCATAGCACCCGTCCAGACAATGACAGAGACTTTGAACAACAGTTTAAATCTCTTCACTCTCGCCCGCTTCGCCTTTCCATCCTCAAGAACCTCTTTCTGACAAAAAATAGTCGCTCCGCCATACACCTCCTCCGCTCTCACTCTCCCATCCTCATAGATGACCGCTTCCTCCTCTCTGTTGATGACGACAACATCATTCCTTCTTTGGATGGCCACTTCATAGACTTTCTCCTCTACCTTGGCACTTGCATAGGTCTCGATGCAATCCTTCCTCCACCCACAGTCTGCATCGACCACACTTGGCATGTCAACTTGTCCTTCTCTAAGATCTTCAAGCTCTGGCCAGATTCCACTGCAGTTCCCCTTCCTTTCTCTACCACTGGTCACATGATACATGTTGGTTCCCATGCTCAGAAAGAACTTTGGCTCACTTTCGTTCCAAACTCCCTTCTGGATCAACACATTGATCCTTTTTCTCCTCCAGACATGGCCCCTGCACTCCCTTCCTCCACTTCCTCCGCCTTGTCCCCCAAGCATGCCTATATCACCGTCATGTTCTTTGCCTTCGTCCTCTCTCAGATTAACTTCCAAGACATATATTGCAACAATCCCTATCCAGATCCTATCACCTTGGATTCTGTCGCTTGTGCGATGGACTTACTGTCAGTCCTTCCTCTTTTCTTCTTTCTTGGCATTCCTCTCATTCTTTTTCTTTTCCCAAACCTCTGATTTTTTATCTGCTCCTGCAGGTGCCGATCTCAGAGGTAGACTCAATGAGCGAAATTGTGTCCTTGAGCTCACCCTCCTTGATGCTCATCAACTTCATGCATAGTTTGCATCTCGATGGCAGCCCTGGGTTAATGATGCTTCAAGGTCCTGGAAACAAGATGCCTTCATCCTTCGAAATTCCCCTGTCACCATCACCATTGGTTATGGTCAAAACCAACCAATTTGTACCTCTCATCTCTGAAATCACATTCAACGCAAACAGGACACTTGGCATGAAGACAGACATATGCAGCACATTCGTCTCATGACCTTCTCCATTGCTCATCACATCATGTCAGTCTTCCCCTTCCTCTAGTAGTAGCTACCACTGACTTTCAATCCTTGCTGCCCCTTAGTTTTTGAGAAGCTGAGGAATGGACCATCGTTGATGGCACTCATCTTCATCGTTTCTATGATCGTCTTTATGATTGTCCCATCACAGATCCAGCCCATGCTCCCATCGACCTTCATCAATGAAGACATGACGATCATGGTCACGAAATTCCTGTCTATGACATGGAAGGCTTTCATGTCCATTGCTGTGTTCCAGTCAATGGCAGCAGGTGTTCTGGTGCCCTTGTCGACCTCACCAAAGTCAACATCTTGTTCCCTCTAAACGACCAAGACAGAAACACTCATCATGCCTATCCTCTCCCCTTCACCAAATGCTTCGGCAATGTCCAAGCAAATAGAATCACCCAACCCTTCAACGCTGTCCTGGAACACATCAATGCCATCCTTACTCCTCCCATTGATCCAGAAGAACAACAACACAAATATCTCTTTGATGCAGACAATGCCATCTCTCGTGGTGCCCCTGTCATCATCAGCACCCAGTCTCAGATTTACAATGCCAACTACCACCGTGTCAGAAATCAAGCCCATTTTCACTACGTACAACTTGGCCTTGCCACCTCCATCCTCACAGGCACCACCGCCACCACCCAGGTCGCTAAAAGGCATTTCAAACAATGCAAGCAACATTGTCTCACTGGCCTTCCCCATGAGCACTTTGAAAGGGCTGTCAGAGGACCAGATCAACCTCAAGCCCTCAGACTCGAACAGACCTTCGTCGTCGAGGTACACAGACTCTGAGAGGAGCACAAGAATGAAAGGTCCATCGTGTCTGCCACTGACTCAGACTTGTCTCAGGCTTATCGTCATCATGATCTTGACCTCTGTTGTGACTGCAGAACTTTATATACTGAGCTTGTTGCAAAGATATGTCATCACCTCACCCACCCCTCCATCATAGATCTGATCAAGGCCTGTCTACAACCATTCAAGCCCAAGGTAACATTTCTTGCCTTCACACTGCCCCACTGAACAACTCAGAGGTCTGATCATCATTCCACCTGACAGGTCATCCCCAATCTCTTGAACTGGACGACCTACCCTCTCACCTCCATCATTGAACTTCTCTGGAAGCAGAACCTCCTGAATCTACACCCAGACTCCATGTCCAACAAGTGTGTCAATTCTTATCACATCAAATTCATGTCCATGCTCGAGCGTGCCCTCAATTATGCTCACACCGGCTCTGGCAAGGTGTTGCCATGCAAGCTCATGCTTCCTTCCTTTTTTTCCCTGGGCATCCTACATGATGGTGCTCCTTGTCTGAATGGCGCCTTCCTCTCTTGCCCATGTCTCACATCGAAGAAGGTCACTCTCACCACCTCCATCTGGCCTCACACTCCAACAATAGATGGGTGCCCGCTCATGGAATCCAAGTACATGCAGAAGCTCACTTATGGAAAGTCTCACATGCAGGCAAGTCCGAGCGCTGCGGCAATGACCAGCTCTCTGAGCATCACACTCACCGGGTGTTTGTCATAGCAATCCGAGGCTCAACTCATCATCAGGGATGCTGTCAGGCATCCGACATCATCCCCCGGCGTCGACCCTGTAAACCATTTCAACACTGTGTCCCACCATTTCACACATACCCTTGTTCGAGTCTTCTGTGTTGCCATCAATGTCTATATCGAGGACGTGAAGACACTCATCATGACTGCCATCAAGGCCGAGAGTTGTGACTTTGTGGAGAGACAGATCACCAGATCACTTGACATCGCTCTGAAGGCTTGGCTGAAATCCAAGCATCCATTGTTCTATGAGACCACTGACTCCCCTCACCTTCTCATTGTGCTCTCCCCTGCGAGAAATGAAGGCAATGGCAGTGGCACCCCTTTCTCTCTCGAAGCCCCTCAGAGCGATGGCTGTCCTGTCTCCTACTTTGTGGACAAGATCATGGGCGGCGCCTCCAGACATTGCGAGCCACCTTTCATTCAAAATGGCCTGTTTCAGCACACCATGACTGCCACCCTCCAGCTCGTTCGATGCCTCTGAGTCCCACATGCTGGAATCGTCGATGACCTCTTCAAGTCTGTCCTTGTCCGAGTCATGACAGAATGAAAGATCAATCATGTGCCATGGTCCACGAACAGTCCTGCCATTGATGGTGACAATGGGGAGTAGTGTGTTGCCGGTGCTCGGGAGCAGGGATGGGGGTGCCTCCCCATGAACATTGTCCACACCATTTGGCTCCTGCTCGGCACTGCAGAAGCCTGTCGTGTAGATCCTACATTCCTCATCCTAACCACAGAGCAATCTCACGATGCACAAATCCTGCTCTCTTCTGAGAACATCACACTGAAGAACCCTTATGCATCTTGGTCTGCATGCAGACACAGGATCAGTGACTACCACAAAGTCCTTCACAAGCACTGCCCTCCCTTCGAATGGATGATCACACAAGCCTCCATACCATGGGGGGAACCCTTCTGTCTGCAAGTGCACGAGTGGGTTGCGACCAACTATGGTCCCGTCAGACGACCTCTTCACACCCTCGCAATGTTCATCGCCCTTGTCTTCATGGGCATGACCCTGTTCGTTTTTCCCCCAAGCATTTTGGACCTGCCAAACAAAAGGTCCATGAAAGAGGTAGTGAGATACCTCATGAACATGCCATGGGAGGACAGGTCTGAAATGAAAGGGGTGACCTTGACCCTGCCATTCATGACCATGGTGTCGACATTCGTGATCACCATGATGGAGGATGAATCACCCTTGGTGATCTTGATGAACAAGATCAATTCCAAAAAGAACACCTCTGAGGAGAGGAAAGACCTCCAGGCATTCATAGACAAACACAGTGAGCAATGCGTCATTCACGCTGGACATCGGTCTAACTGGCACTCATGTCCCTCAGCATCCAAGGGCATACAGTGGCTCAAAAAACTGTCCCAATGTTTGGCCATTTGGGAGTATTCATCCCCGAACACAAGACTCCTAACACTAGGGCTAAGGTTGTTAGTGTATCAAATGAAGTACTGACTCCTGGCTTCCCACAGATCAAATAATGAAGAGATTTAGTTAAGATTCAAAGGCATG
>JBBPMR010000490.1:0-20169 GCA_038090415.1 Rossbeevera mucosa | reverse complement strand
TGCACAAAGAGGGGCATCTGTTGAGCTTTATGGCTTCTATGATCCAATCGATATCAGGATTGTGGTCCCTCAACCATGTATATCCTAAGATCATTTCATTATGGCCTAGGTTTGTCACATCTGCTGTGACCTTCTTGCAATGACCCATATAGTTGATTACAAGATCTGTTTGGTATGCAATACCACCAGCGGCGTTTAGGGTTCCATCCACATTGTAAACAGGAACAACTAGTTCTAGGGGTTTCAGAGGAATTCTATTTCTCTTGGCCCATTCAGTGTCTATAAATATGCCATTGGCACCACTGTCCAGCAAGGTGTTACAAGATTTTTTTATATGGTTTTCAATTATATCAATTTTTAATGTTATTTTCCTAAGGGGCTTTAATGAATGCACCCTTCTGTCATTTGGGTTATGACTAGGAAAATTATTTTTTCTTTATTAACAGAATTAAGTACCCTTTTACCAGGGCCATGCTCAATATGAGACACTGTTTCGGTTTTGTCTGTAGATAGGCTACCACTTCATACAGACAACATAAAAGGACAAACAGAACTAGAAGGAACAGTACTATCTAATATGACATTATTTTCAAGAGAAGAAAAAGAATTGAAATAGGAATGAGCAAAATTAAAATGAAACATGCTAGCACTATCTGGGTGTCAAGCACTCTTATGTAAACTATTTTTATCTACTTGCAACTGGGAGGGACCCTTACATGATAGGGGTTCCCTTAGACTTTTCCTGCTGCTTCACAATCTGCGATATACGCCTTAAGGGCATTAATGTCCATGCAGTCTAATCTCCTGTTAGAGGAACTGGCAGTACTTGTCATGGCACTTGATGACAGAGTTTGCTCTCCAGTGGCTTGTGCTTTCTTTCCTAACTTTGAACATGTTTTACGGTGTCCACCACAGGAGAAGCTACATTCTGCACAGCGAGTGGAAGCTGCTTTGCAGTTTTTGGCCATATGGCCTTCTTTGCCACTGTTGTAGCATGATATCATTCCAGACTCTTGGGCCTGGAATTTGGCAGTTTTGGCTGCCATGACTGTAAATGACTTTGAGCCTCCACCAAATTCAGAAGGCTCTTACCAGGCGTGATGCACTGCATCGATTTCCATTGTGTTGGGGTCCTTTTGAGGCCCCTTTCAATATTCAAAGGCTTCGATGGCCTCCCCATAGTGCTGAAGTGTTGTGACATAGTTGGATACTGCATCATTTCTCTGGTCATCGATGAAGACTTGCCTCATGATGTCTTGTCATGCATTTTGTTCAAGCAGCATGGTGCCCATGTAGTCTCCACAATGGACTTCGTCATAGAGCATCATCCACTTGGTCAAGAAGACTTGCATCCTCTCAGTGGGTCCTTGTTTAAATGCCATCAGTTTCCTGAGGGCAATATCCTTATTGTTTTCTAATTGGAAATGTTCTCTGAGAATTTTAATCAGGGTTTGCCAATCTGGGTAAGCCCCTTCATTTTGGTATTTAATCATTTGGTTGTGGGCCCAGTTTCCCACACCATTTTTATCTTGCTCTTTAGTGGAGCCAATCCTAGCCAAGGTTGCCAAGGCGATTTCTTTTGTTGAGGGGTAAGCCTCCTTGTTCATTTCTATAAAAACATCCATTTTGGTGCTCTACTCATTGAAGCAATTGTAGGTGCTGTCATAGATGCCCAGATCAGGTACCATGGGCACCTTCTTTTCTATGCACACTTGGAGTGGTGGCCTTGCCACTGCGTTTTCAGCTGTGAGGGCCCTTGCTTCAGCTATCCAAGCCGAGTCAGTTGCCCTCTGCAGAGCCTCTTGCATAAGGTTCAGCTGCTGCTGCTGCAAGGCGATTTGATTGGCAAAGTTGGACATGACATATCACTGGGACTGGAGGGGACAGGGTAAATGTAGGTTCTTGTATTTTATATTCTACCATTGCATGATAGAAATCCTCGCTATTAGATTCAAGAGGTGGAATAGGGGATTCTCCTAGAGCAAAACAGAGATATTATTTGTGAAGCCACTTAGGCTAATCACCAGCATATTCAAGTGTGAATTCTTCACAGGTATTTGCATTGTCATCTGGATCTACCTCAGGTTCAAGAAGAGGGAGACAAGGAACTGCTAGAGTAGGTCGGACTGCTGAGTAGCAGTTTTCGAAAAGGGTATTATAATCTATGATGACTAGGGTGATGCTCATGGAGAGACAAGCGACCTAGCTACTAAACCTTGTTGTCTAGGAGAAGCTCACAAAGAGTCCTTCTCAACTAGACCTATCATTCTGAAAGGCAGTACCAGGGTACACAAGCCCCAAATGCATGCTGAAATGAGTTGAAGGAACCGGGTTCTGCCTGGCTACGGCTGACAATATAGCTCGATGAGGCTGTGAATCTCATTTTAGATCAAAGAAATTGTGATTCAATCCTTTCATGTTATACCTGTGAATGGCTACTTCCTCTTGAATGAGGACTACTGACCACCAATGCAGATGTTTATAATGCTACTTTGAAACACAGTTTAAATCACAGTTGTGGTCTATGCAGGTTAAGGTTCCTGATCCACTATCCAAGCATGGTTGTTTTACATCCAAGTGGTGTGGACAAGACCAATAGGAAAATGGCACAATGAAGGCCTCGATAGGTTTGATAATTGTGACATGTGTACTGGTGTCAGGTGAGGTAGTGAAGTAAGAGTCTGTTCTTTTGTTGGCAACAACAAAACCTATACAGGAATTGCACTAGGTCACCCACAATAAAACATGCTCAAGGGACAAGGGAACTGTTAGTCGGGAATCAACCAGAATAGGCTGAGGAGTCTGGCTGGTGCTGCATTCATTATATACTACAATACACATGTTCTACATGAGGCGTAGTCTAGGGCAGGCATGCGACACAGTCACATGCTCATGAGATAAAGTGACTATATAAGATTTAAACTACAATGAGGTTACCATGCGTTAAGCATGCACTAACCATGAGGAACACAGGTTATGTGATCCATGAGGTGACAATGAGGCAAGGCTGTGGGCCATGCCAGTGCAATGAGGTGTGACATCATATGACATCATGTTCTAGACTATTGTGACATCATAGATTCTAGACCTCAATCACGTAACTCAGTAAGATGACTGCAAGCGCTAATCTAATCCAATAAGATAAGATAAGATAGGTGTGCACCTAGATAAGATAACTTGAGCGCTTAGGTCCTGTCCAGTAGTCCACATCACGTAGAAATTTAATTCACCTATTGCAACATCTGGCTGTTGGTTCATTGTGTGCCGGCTTAGTCAGTCTCTTAGTCAGTCGCTAAGATTAGATATTGTCTGTGTGATGGATATGACTGCACCGCTTGTGGCTGAAGATATGTCAGCATGAGTTATGGTTGATCATGCCTCTTGATCATAGAGATCTGGATGGTCCATCTGAGCCATTTGAGATGCTACCTGAACGCATACCATCACACAGACAATATCTAACCTTAGCAACTGACTAAGAGACTGACTAAGCAGGCACACAATGAACCAACAGCCGAATGTTGCAATAGGTGAATTAAATTTCTATGTAATATGGACTACTGGACACAACCTTAAGACTTAGGTCAAAAAATGAGGGTTGTAACACTCACCCCTTACCACAAAAACTCCATCCATGGGAAAAACTTCTCTATGCCACCCTCGGAACTTATAGAAAGTGAGGAAAAATATGAAATAGAATGGATCTTATGCCACCATGGAGGTCTGTCTCACCACATGTTCCTAATCTGATGGAAAGGGTACTCCACTGAAGAAGACTCATGGATTGCTGAATTGGAGTTGCAGCATGCAAATCCCTCCTCTTCAATTATAAAAGGCTTCACCCCCTTGCTTTCTTTCTTTCTCCAAAACCCTCACCTTCCATCAAGAAACCAACATGTCACTCCAAACCCTCTTAAAACTCATAATCCACTATGGCCCTCAAATTTACCAACTCCATTGTCTCTTCCTTCTCGCCCTCTGTCTCTTCATTATCCTTAAATACTATGTCTTCCATCACCCAGGCCAGCTGGAATAACCAGTCTGAACCTGAGGACTTATCCCCCATCTCCCTTGCTACCATGCCATTCACCTGTCTTCCTAAACCCATTCTCTCCATTGACATTCCCATCTATGCCTCATGCCTCTGTGATAACTTCCCAGATAAAGAATACATCTGCCTGATAAATCAGTACATTACCAACTCCCATTTTGCCACCCCCATCGCAGCCTACCTGGATGTGGGCTCTCCACTCTATGCCCTCTATCATGTCTACCTTCAGGTTAAAGGGATTTGGGAATCCCCTTGGGCGCAGTATGCAACGAGGGAAAGACTCGGTGGAGAACTCACTGGGAATTTGAGGAGATTGCTAAACGAAGCAGGTAGAATATAACTGTAGAACAGCTTGTATTTACCAGGGCTATCTTCGAGCCCTTATATACTACATGAATGCTATTTATCTATGTGTATAGTATGGATAAAGAGAGAATATAAGGTCGAAGATTTAACTCTCTAGATAAAAGATAAAGATCAGCTTATGAGTAAGCTGAAACAAAGAATAACCAGTAGCATATGAATCTCTATCTAAATATCAAATGATAAGAAGAAAGATGAGTAAGTAACAGTGTCAGAATGACATCGACCAATGGTAGATAACAATGTGTCAATGATCTACAGATATAACTTGACACATTACCAATAGGAAGATCATTTTAATGATCGGTAGTTATAGGATCCTAATTGGGTTATCTAAGCGAGATCAGTGTATTGATCCCTTGTTTAGGGCAGGTCAGATGTGCCTTAGATAGCGCTTCTCAGTACCTGCTTCATATAGTGCAGTACTGGTACATTTACTTATCCTATTAGCATAGTTAGTATAGATAAGGCTTATTAGCCTAATGTAGCTCGAGTAACACTTAATGTTACTATCAAGCGCTGCCCTATAGACACTTGTATGTGTGTCTAGGTCGATGATTAGTGTAGTAACTTAATTACAATCACTAATTCCAACAAATGGAACCTTGGTTGTCACCACAAATTGGTATGGGCTTTAGGTCGTAGTCCATTTCTTCCAGGAGTGTTCTAAACCAGACTATCTGTTCACTACAATCAGATAAGGCAACATATTCAACTTTGGTGGATGAATAAGCCACATTATTCTGTTTGTTGTGGATCTGCTTCACCACACTAACATTTCCTTAGTGCCCATCATAGATGCATGCCTATCTTGATGCCTGTCTTATCTTATCTGATCTCTTCTTATCTTATCAGAGGTCATGTGACTCGGTCTAGCCCTTGTCATGTGATACAGAGTCTAGGCCCATGACATCACTGGTGATGTCATGTGCTAACTGACGGAGTATCACACTGGTAGCATGTGGTACAGGCATGTACACCTCATGTGGACAGCTTAGTCCTCATGTGGACAGCTTAGTCCTCATGTGCGCCTCATGTGGATAGCCTCCATACCTCGAGGCATCCTCATGTAGCTTAGGGCAGGACATAGTAGCATGGTCTGTGCACTGATCCTTCGAGTATATATACAAGCCTATATCATAGAGTACTCCCCAGTCTTGATATATTGAGTTTACCCTCAGTCTGGTATCTCCTAAGACTTCCCCTCTTAGTCAACACTACTTCAGCATCATTGCCATACCTCCAGTACTGCTCCTTGCTACTCCCTCTACAGGGCACATTACACGTCCCCTGTTCACTATGCTTATCACTCCCCTCTAGCACATTCCTGCTTAGTCACTAGCTCTCAGCTGGTGATTCATTCAGCAGCTCTACTCCACAGTCCCTGCTTTACTATTGGTGAGATTGCCAGCTGAAAATGCATCTGGCCAGTTTAATAAACCAGCCAGCCTGAGAGTGACAAGACAGTGGGTCAGATGCCTGGTCAGAGTCTGTAAACGCTATGAGGCCAGCTCCTAAAGATCCATTGAATATGAGGAAGTAATAATGTGTTCCAAGTAGATAGCAGCATATGTAGAATGCATAATCGAGATGTTCCTTAGATGATTTGGTGGTGTGTTTTGACAATGTGATGACTGTGAATGCAATGTCTGGGCAAGTTCCAAGCATGAGGTATAGCAAGGAACTGATTACTTGTTAGAAGAGTAATCTGATCTTAGGGTCGACTGCGCCATCATAGGCAGCAGGGTGATACTCTTGTGGAAGAGGTGTGGGGGTGACTCCAGCATTGACGAGATTAAATTGTGTTAGGATTTTCTCTAGGTAGGCACATTGATCAATTAAGATCTTGCGGCCATCTCATCGAATGTTCATGTGTAGGAATTCTTTAGCAGGACCTAAGTCTCTGCATTCCCAGCGCTTCATGAAAGCATCTTTAATTACTTTAATGGTTTTAATGTCAGGTCCACAGAAGAGGGCATTGTCAACATAGATAACTGCAACTATTATTGAGGTCTTCACCATTCTGAACATGAAGATGCCAGCTTCGGATTTCAGACATTTAAATCCAAGTTCCTTCTTGGACTTATTAAAAGTCTTCCACTAGGCCAGTCCTGTTACAAACCTTGTCTTGCAACCTAGCTTCAGCACTTGTTATCTTATCTTATCTTATCTAAACGCGCGCCAATCTTATCTAATCAATCAAGCGCTCAATCTATATCTTATCTTGTTATTTAACACAGTCTAGACCATTATGATGTCACATCTTATGGTTAGTGCATGCTTGAAGCATGGTAACCTCATTGCATAGTTCTAGACCAACATTCCCATGAGCATGTGAGTCATTAGTACATATATAGTAGATAGTCACATGGTACATCATAGCATCAGTAAGCACCAGCTCTAAACCAGCCTCATTGTAACCTCATGTAACTTAGTATATATACAATGCCAGTCCAGCTAGACTTCTTAGTCTGTTCTGGTTAATTTTCCACCCAAACAGTTCCCCTTTTCTTTGTCTTGTCTTTGAGGTGACTGAAGCCTTCTTGGTTTTGGTGTTGCCAACATAAGAACAGACTCTTCCCTACTTCCCTCACCTCCTTTGTCAGCAACCACATGTCATTGCAACTACCCCTATTTTTCAAAAATTCCTGACACACTTTCTCATTACCCGCTGTGGCAATAGTTGGATCCCAGACTTAAGAGAACAGTCATTTGGACTTAAAACAATCATGCTTGAATAGTGGTCTGAGGACCTTAACTCGCAGAGAATACAACTCTGATCTCCAGTGTATCAAATAGCATGTTGTGCCCTAACAGGCAGCAGTCCTATTTCAAAGTAGCATCTTATACGTTTGCTTTGCGAGTCAGTAGTTCCCATTCGAGGGAGAGCAGCTTGCCATGTGTATTATGTGAAAGGATAGAATCTCAATTTCTTCTATCTAAAATAAGATTTGAAGCCTTGCAGAGCTAAATCTATGCCATAGCCAGGCAAATCCAGTTTCTCGACTTGCTTCAGCATGCATTCGGGGCTCATGTACCCTGATATTGCGTTTTAGAATGATTGGTGCCTGAGAAGGACTCTTCATGAGCTTCCCCTGCACAACAAGGTATGTATAAGTGATCAAGTCATTGGTCTCTTAGTGAGAATCACCTTGTTCAAAATAGATTATCAACACCTGTTCAAAAACTGCTACTTAGCAGTATGCCCTACAATCGACATTCCTCGCCTTCCTATCATTGAGGACAACTACAATCCCAACGACCTAGCCACCAACATCCCAATTGAGTTTGAAGGCAATTGGCCTTTCTGGTTGCAACAAGAATTCCTTAGATTGACCCTTGACCCAGGACACATTCCTGTCCTCTTCGATCATACCCTTGGCCCTTATGAAAGCCAAATAGAATTCGCCATTCAGGACCCAGATGTCTGGATATTCAATGGATCCCTCACTGTCACAAAGCCACTTCCCCACCCCAACCATCTGAGCCTCGGGTTTGTGTTACAACTTGCCCCTACTCTTTTCCTTTCACTCCTTCTTTCTCACTTCATTAATGCCTACCACTATTCTTTCTCTTATCGATCGTTTACTCACAGTACTTTAATCATCCACAGTCTTCCTGACTCATCCATAACTGCAGATTACCAACCTTCCTCTTACTCATCTTGACTCACTTGCTTTGTCATCTGCTTAGTGTATAATTACTTATCCGCAGCTCTTCTGACTCATCCATACTGCAGATGACACATTTCCTTCTGTCATGTTCCATAATGTTCCATCTCTTTTCTATATAAACCCTAGATACTCATCCCTGTAACTCTAAGCTAGAGCTACTCGAATCACACTTGATTCTCCCTTGAATCCATTCACTTCTAAGCCTTCCTCTTAGTTCCTCTGAGTGTGTGCTCCTCACCCTAGCTCTTTGTTGACCTTAGGCCTCTCCCTTTGGTCTTCTCAGCCTAAACCCTTGTGTTATGCTTCACGGTGAAGCTCTCAAGGTAACCCTTAGCCCTAGTCATCCTTAGGTCTTTTCCTTTGGACTCCCTTAGCCCTTCGTCATACTCTGGTGTCTACCTTTGAACTCCTCAGCCCTAGCCTTAGTACCCATCGAGTCTACAACCGACCCTACCAGGGCCAGTTGTAATAAAATCTCTAGCTTTCCTTTCAGTCAGCATCATTGTGACCCACTACCACCATTCCTCCCAAACTCCCCTACTCGAGACCTGAAAGAAGGCATCCCCCTTCCACTCCACAGAACCCCTTCACATCCTCCACCCATCAAGCTCTAACCATTGCCTCCTCTTGGAGAGAAGGCCAACCTCCCACTAAGTCCCCCGAGTCCCTTTCTTGCCAAACTAGCGACGAAGACATAGATCTTGACCCAGATCTCATTCTCCCCTTGACTCTAGAACTAGATGACACTATCACCCTTGACACTGAGCTAGCTCACCAGCTATCCTCGAGTCTCACCCTCTCCAGGCCTCCTACTTCCCTCTTCCCCACTCCAATCACCCACCAACCTCTTTTTAACCTCCCACCCCCTTCCCCTCATGTCATGTCATCATCTGAAGTCACAGAACTCCACCTCGCCCAACCTGAGAACTTTGATGGTTCTTAGGACAAGGCCATGCCCTGGATATGCTCTGTCCAGAGGTATCTTGCTATCAACAAAGATACTTACCACTCGGACGAGAGGCAGGTCTGGTTTTCCCTGTCTTTTATAAAGAAGGGAACTGCCTACTCTTGGGCTGACACCTTTACCTCCAAACAACTCTCTGCTGGCTCCCTATCCCTAGGAACCTGGAGTGACTTCTTTGATGAATTTAAAAAGACTTTTGAGCACTCCAACTCAGCTGCCAATGCCCTCACCTGGCTCACCTCCTTCTGCATGGAGACCAAGTGTGATGGGTCGTTCTCCCCCTCCCTCGCTTTCTACATCACCCGGTTCCAAAACAGGGTCGCCATCTCTGGTCTCAAGGAAGAGGCCACCCTCTGCCAGTTCTTCTCGACTGGCATTCCCCCCTCCCTCTCCAAACGAGTCTATCTTATGGAAAAAGTCCCCACTACTATCACAGATTGGTATGCCAATGTGCAAAGGCTTAACAACTATCAACATCATGCTGCCATGACTGCCAAACTCCACAGAAGACAAGGCCAGTCTCACCTCTTTGTTTCCCAGACCACCATCCACTCTCCTAAGGAAAAAGACCCCAATGCCATGGTTGTAGATGAGGTAAAAATCGCAAAGCTCACTTCTGAGGAAAGGAACTGATGCTTCAAATTAGGACTTTGCCTTCACTGCAGGAAACCTGGCCACAACGCCTCCTTCTGCTCTGCCTTTGCCTCCACCACTTCAGCCACCTCCCCCTGCAAGCGGTTCACCAAAAAGATTGCTAAAGCAGAAGAAGAGGACATCCCAGCCCTTATCGACATGGAGGAAGACTCTGATGATGAAAAGGTCGTTGGAAAAACTGCTTTCTCTTGGAATTTTTAAAAAGGAGACCTTGTTTGACGCAAGGCTCTCCTCTCTCTACTACCTGTGCACCTGTATTTATATCTAAGTCTTCCAAGGCAATGAAAATCCCCATTCGTCTCATTGTACTGTCGCATAACCTCCAAGCCATCGAAACCACTGCCCTAGTGGACAGCAGTGCAGAAATCTCCTGCATGGACTGGTCCTTTGTCTGAAAACACCAACTCCCCAGAACCAAATTAGAAACTCCCATCTGAGTCCAGAATGTTGACCAATCTGTTAACAAGAAAGGCGACATCCTCTTCTCCACCACACTCTTTGTTAACATCAAAGGAGTCACCCAAAAGGTTCTCTTCCATATCATAGACTGCGGAAACAAAAACACCATCCTGGGACTCCCCTGGTTGTGAGCCACAAACCCTGTCATTGACTGGGAAGACCAGACCCTCTTCATCTCAGAAGACTCTGATATGTCTGCCCACCTGTACCACCTCCACACTGCTGACCTTCAGTGTCACAACTCCCACTACCAGAAACTGCCTTCCCCCCTCCCGAAACTCCCCAGGCATGTCAATGTTCATGCCATCCATGATAAGAACCTCTATGACTATCTTGAGTTTGAAACAGAGGACCAGTATCTCTGAAGAGCCATGGCAAACCACGTAATAAATCACATCATGAGATGTGGATCTAGGTTCATTCCCCAGAGATCTACCCTCATTGCTTGTCTCACCACCTTCACCAACCTTGCCATAGAAGCTGAAAAGTCTAAGCCCAAAATCTCCCTTCCCTTCAAGTACTAAATTTGAGTTGGTCTTCTCCGAAGAAGCTTTCTCTCACCTCCCTCCCCCTAGACTCTATGACCACACCATCAATCTCAATGAAACCTTCATCTCCAAGATTGGGAAACTCTACCCTCTCTCCCCTGATGAGCAAAAGGCCACTGAGTCTTTCCTCAAGGAGAACCTATGAAGTGGAAAGATCCATTCATTCAAATCCCCCCAAGTGTCCTCCTTTTTCTTTGTTAAAAAGAAAGATGAAAAGCTCCACCTCTTTTAGGACTACCGCTACCTGAACTCCCATACCCCTCGAGACATCTACCCCCTACCTCTAATCTCTGATCTGGTTGACAAGCTCAAAGGAGCTAAAGTCTTCACCAAGTTTGATGTTTGATGGGGGTACAACAATGTCTGAATCAAGGAAGGTGATCAATGGAAAGGTGCCTTCATTACCCATAAAGGACTCTATGAACCCACCGTCATGTTCTTTGGGATGAACAACTCCCCCTCCACCTTTCAATGGTTCATGAACCACTCCTTCCATAACATAATTGCTGAAGGCTGGCTGGTCATCTACATTGACAATCTTCTTATCTTCTCCCCCGATGATGCCTCCCATACTGAACACACTCGACAAGTTCTCCAGTGCATGAAGAAACTCGACCTCCACCTTCATCTAGACAAGTGCAAATTTGCCACCAAGGAAGTAGAATTCCTTGGGATGATTATCTGTCCTGGTACTTTAGCAATGGATCCAGTCAAGCTGGATGGTATTGCCTCCTGGCCTGCACCCTCCAAGGTCAAGGATATCCAATCGTTCCTTGGCTTTGCCAACTTCTATTGACAATTTATTGACCACTACTCAGACATTGCTCGCCCTCTCATAGATCTCACCAAAAAGGACAAACCCTGGGATTGGACCCCAACCTGCCAATCTGCCTTTGAGTCTCTGAAAACCTCATTCCTTTCGAAACCAGTCCTCTGCCTCCCAGACCTCTCTGCCCCCTTTGCCATCGCCACCGATGCCTCTCGTGACACCACAGGCGCCATCCTGCTTTAGGCTGACTCAAATGGTGACTGGCATCCCTGCTTCTACCTTTCACAATCCCTTATTCTCTCAGAACACAACTATGGCATCTATAATCATGAACTCCTCATGGTTATTCGTGCATTGCAAGCATGGAAACACTATCTTTGTGGTTCCCCCTTCCCCACCCAGGTCTTTACTGACCACAAGAATCTCACATACTTCCACTCTCCCCAGAACCTCAATCATTGACAGGCCCAATGGCTCCTCGACCTTGCAGACTTCAACCTTCACATAATCCATGTTCCTGGAAAACTCCTTGCAGAACCCAATGCCCTCTCTTGAAGACCTGACAAGCTGTCCTCTCTCCCTAAAAACAATGAAGTGGTCACCCTGCTTCCATCCACTCTCTTTGTTCATGCCTTTGATGTTGCCCTTTGCAACAAAATTGCCTCGTCTGCAGGCGATGACTCTCTCATTCAGAATGCTCTCTCCAAAGCCTTGAAGGAACCATTCCCCCTGCCTTCCACTCTCATCTCTCTGACTGGAAATACTCAGATGGCATTCTTACCTACCAGGATTGTGTTTACCTCTCCACTGCTTCCCTCCAAAAAGACATTGTCTCTCAAGCCCATGGCCATTCCTCTGCTGGACACCCTGGCTACCTTAAAACTCGTCAACTTGTCTCTGCCAAATACTGGTGGCCTGGCCTGGCTCAGTTCATTTGCAAGTATGTTGAAGGCTGCTCCACCTGCCAACAATGCAAAGCAAACACCCACCCCACTTCCCCCCCTCTTGCCCCCATTAAATGGACCTCCTCTCACCTCTTTCAACAGGTCTCTTGCAATCTCATTACTGATCTTCCCTCCTCCTTCAGTTTTGACTCCTTACTGGTCATGGTAGACCATGGCCTTACAAAGGGGGTGATACTTTGCCCTACCAAGAAAACTATCACTGCTGAGGGCATCGCCTCCCTCTTTTTCCATAAAGTTTACAAACACTTCAGCTTATATGATAAAATCATCTCAGATTGTGGCCTTTAATTCGCCTCCTCCTTTGCCAAAGAGCTTGGAAAGGTCCTTGGCTATGATATCTCCCTCTCCACCACTTATCACCCTCAAACTGATGGAGAAACAGAACAGGTCAATCAAGAAGTTGTGACTTATCTTTGGATCTTCTGTGGAGATAACCCTGTGACATGGGCTGATTGGATCACCCATGCAGAATTCGCCCACAACCACTGCCCTCATTCTGTTACTGGAAAACCCCCCTTCTTCCTTATGATGGGCTTCAATCCCTGTCCCCTCTCCACCATCCTCACTGAAATCAACCTCCCTGCTGTAGACACCTGCTTGAAGGCCCTTACTGCTGCTAGAGATGAAGCCTTAGCTGCCCATGAACTCGCTAGGCAGGTTATGAAAGCCTGCCATGGCAGAAGATTCAAACCCTTTGCTAAAGGAGATAAGGTCTGGCTAGAAGCCAGGAATTTGAAACATTTCCTTACCTCCTCTAAATTTACCCCAAAACGAGAAGGACCCTTTGTCATCACTCAGGTCCTATCTTCCCTCATCTACTAATTACATCTCCCCAAAACATGGAGCATTCACAACGTGTTTCATGCTTCTCTCTTATTGCCCTATTGCGAAAACTCCGTCCACAGTCCGAACTTCCCAGCCCCACCCCCAGACCTAGTAGAAGGTGAAGAAGAGTATGAGATACTGTGGATCATATGCCACAGAGGCTCTGCTAGGAACCACATGTTCCTGATCTGATGAAAGGAATATACTGTGAAAGAAGATGCCTGGATTCCTGAGTGGGAATTAAAATATGCCAAGTCTGCTCTTCTTGCCTATAAGAAACTCCACCCCTCTATCTTCTTCCTCTCCAACCCTTCCACCTAAACTACCATGTCCAGTGTCTCAATCCAAACTCTTTCTACCATATCTTCCCTTCCTCCTACCATCCCACCACTTTTACCTACTCCTCCAAGTCCTTCCCCTGATCCTCCTAGGAGCAACGCTCCTCTGTCAGATAGTCTGAGCCTGTTGGGACTTGGCACTCCTCTTTCCACCCCCATAACCGACAATACTCCCTTCCACTGGCATCCTGGATCATCCCGCCTTGTCCCCTCTCCTCACCTCCCTGTCCTTGCTGTGGACATCCCCACCTATGCCCTTCGCCTCTGAAACAATGAACCCTCCTCCCCCTCCATTCATTGCCTTAGGGCCTACCTGCAGGACTCCAGGATGCATCACTCCATTTCCACCCATGTGAATATAGACTCCCCTCTCAACTCCCTATATCTTGCTTTCGTATACTCCTCTTGCCTCCTACCTATCATCAATGCCATGCTCTTCTCTTCAGAAGGCAGTCAGGTGTTCTTAGCCTCTTAGGTATCCACCTCCCATCAGGCCATTGAGGAACAACTCCTCTCAGCCATGCACCAGCTAGGCATGATGGAATTCGTAAACAACATAGATTGGTTTCTGGCTAAACTGGCCACCCATCCCTCGGTCCCCTCCTCCCCCCTCTCGCCTGAGTCCCCCCCCCTTCTCCTTCTCTGCGGAGGTTGAAGCAGTCTCTCTGACTGGTCTCCTCGAGGTACCTTCCACCCCCTCGGTATCCTCCTCCCCGCTCGACCCAGCTGAAATCAAGGCTTTTGATTGCATTGAAGCCCTCCACTGCTCGAAAACTGTCTTCCCTTTGGAACAAGATGACTATAAGGGAATAAACCCTGCCTTTTTGGTTCCCAAGTCCCCCCCTACTTCCTCCTCTTCCCTCGAAGAATCTGTCTCCTTGAACTGAGTTGAACTGGATCACTGACAAACCACTGGGAATCTCCCTCTTTCCTGAGAACACCCCCTCTTCCCCTCCTCCTGTTTCCAGTGCTGACGTTTAGGGCACTTTCACATTGATTGCCTGGACTATCAATGCCCCATCTGCCTTAGACGACAGCCAGGCCATATCCAGAGGAGTTGCCCCCTTTGCCAACGTGCCCCCCACATCTCCCCCTTCTCTTCCTCTTTGTCCTTCCATCATTCCAGAGGCTCCAGACAATCCTTCAGGTCATCCAAGTGTCCCCTCTCTATTCCCCCCCTCAATGTGACCCTTGAAAAGACATCAGCAATTATGGAGATGACTTCTATGATGAAGTCGCTGAGTCTAACATGACAGGAGAACCCTGTGGTCAATTCTGACTACTTTGTTCAGGTGAACAGAAGCCTACAAGGGGGGTAATATTACAACTTGCCCCTACTCTTTTCCTTTTGCTCCTTCTTTCTCTCTTCATTAATGCCTACCACTATGCCTTTCTCTTATTGATCATTTACTCACAGTACTTTAGTCATCCACAGTCTTCCTGACTCATCCATAACTGTAGATTACCAACCTTCCTCTTACTCATCTTGACTCACTTGCTTTGTCATCTGCTTAGTGTACAATTACTCATTCACAGCTCTTCTAACTCATCCATACTGTGGATGACACATTTCCTTCTGTCATGTTCCATGACATTCCATCTCTTTTCTATATAAACCCTAGATACTTGTCCCTGTAACCCTAAGCTAGAGCTACTCGAATCACACTTGATTCTTCCTTGAATCCATTTGCTCCTAAGCCTTCCTCTTAGTCCCTCTGAGTGTGTGCTCCTCACCCTAGCCCTTTGTCGACCTTAGGCCTCCCCCTTTGGTCTCCTCAGCCTCTCAGCCTAAACCCTTGTGTTATGCTTCATGGTGAAGCTCTCAAGGTAACCCTTAGCTCTAGTGATCCTTAGGTCTTTTTTTTTGGACTCCCTTAGCCCTTCGTCATCCTCTGGTGTCTACCTTTGGACTCCTCAGCCCTAGCCTTAGTATCCATTGAGTCTACAACCGACCCTACCAGAGCCAGTTGTAACAGTTCAAGATCAAGCACCCTAGAGTGCCAAATGGACTTGCTTCAAGAACTCCTAATCCAGATGCAGGCCAGCTTGGCAAGGGCAGAGCAAAGGGCAGACATAGCAGAAGCCCAAGCTCAAGAGGCCCACGACCAACTGGACCTCCCCCCCTCCCAAGATGCTCACTCTGGCTACAAAGGAAAGCAAGCAGAGATCATCCCCGACCCAGGGCTCTGTGATGGGTCCTACCAAAAGTTTGACAAATGGTGGACAAAGATGCTCATCTTTCAGGAAGCCAATTGGGAGTTGTTTACTTCCACCAAAAACTGGACTCTGGCAGTACTCTCTCATATAGGGGTTGAATCGGGAGATAAGGACAAGAATACAGCTGGCACTTGGGCCAGAAATGAAATTAAAAAGTACTGCTTGCTGTCAGCCTTATTCCCTATGAGTCTGGCTCTTGAAAAAAACTTTATCTGATCGCTTCTGGATAGCCAATGAAAGGGACATTGCCATAAGGAGACTCCTTGCCAAGAAACAAGGCAAGAATGAACACACACAAGTGTTCTTAACACAGTGGTTAGTGCTCTATGATCAAGCAGGCTGTGACCCCACTATGGGAATCACACTTCTTGAACAAGAAGTTAGGCAGGACATTATTCACCACATGTTCATGCAAAATAAGAGGCCGGCTACACTGGGTGACTACATCAGCACCATCCAGAAGTACGCCAATGCAATCGAGTCCTTTGAGACTTGCTTTAACCAATCCAACTCCCATTGTCATGATCCAAACATGATGGAAGTCGATGTAGTACATCACGCCTGGGAAGAACCTTCTGCATATGGGGGGGGGGATCCAAATCATTTGTGGCAGCTGTGGCCACAACCAAGGAAATAAATGCAATCAGCTGCTTTAATTGGCACAAAGATGGTCATTGGGCTCGAGATTGCAAGGCAGCATCTACTTGCTGTGCAGAGTGCAGGTTCTCACACAGAGGACATCGTAAACAATACTCCAAATTTAGAAAGAAGGCCCATGTCATGGAAACAACCATGTCAACAAACAATTCATTTTTATAGCCTCCAGCTCTTTCCTAGCAGAAGGCAGTACAGGGTATGGACCTAGAGGCCGCTAGGGCCTATTTTTGTGATATGGAAGTGATGTCGGGAAAAGACCAATGAGGACCTTATTGAAGGCAACCTTTGATAAAGTCTAGGTGCCACACACTCGAACTTAACTAAGAGAGAAAAGATGTTGGCAAAGAGTATCCAACAAGAACAAGATTGGCTTGTTCTTGCATTCAAGTATATATACTACTGGTACATGCGCACAGACCATGCTGTGTCTGACCTACCCTAAACTATATGTGTCTACAATGAGGCAAGGCTATACTTATCATGAGGCTAAAGTGAGGCAAGGCTATGCAAAATGGAAGAGAAGCATGCCTTGCACTGAATGCATGTAAGTCTAGACTCTATGATGTCATATTACGTAATGCAGTGCGCAATGGTAAATTAATAGTAAGAACTGAGCGCTTGTTTACATTTGGGCGCTCTGGACTTCAATGAAAAGAAAGAAAAGAAATAAGAAAAAGAAATAGGCACATACGGTGCTAAAATGAGAAAAGAACAGTGACAACTATTGTTTGCAACATTACCCCTCTGCTAGGGAGGAGATTCCAGATCCTCAGAGTCACTAGGCAATTCCAGGGTGCACTCCGGTGAGAAGATAGACTCAACCTCAGATTCATCAGAGTCATAAACAGCCTGAATCGATTTTGAATGATTGATGTCAAAGAGATTCAAGGTGTCTTGCACATGCAATAGATTTCGAGCAGGCTCCCAAGTCCTGTCATCCTCAGAATAACCTTTCCAGTGCACTAAGTACTGGAATCCCCTGCCTCATTTTTGTCAATCAATGATAAAATCCACTTCAAACTCTGCAGTACCCTCATCATCAACAACCACTGGACCTGAGCATATGACGGATTGACCTGCAAGTGAAGGCAACCTTTGACAATGTCTAGATGCTGCACTCGAATTTGACTAAGGAAGAAAGTGTTGGCAATGGGAATCCAATGAGAACAAGACTGGCTTGTTCCATTGCTGCATTCAAGTATTTATACTACTGGTACATGCGCACAGACCAAGCTGTGTCTGACCTACCCTAAACTACATGCTACTACAATGAGGCAAAAGGCTATGTATGGCAGTGTGAAATGGAAGAGAAGCACTGACATGCGTTTACAATGTGTAAGTCTAGATCCTGATGTCATAGTGACATCATATTACGTAATGCAGTGCTTATAAGATAAGATAAAAGGACTGAGCGCTTGTGTTACATTTGGGTGCTCTGGACTTCAACGAAAAGAAAGAAAAGAAATTGGTGCGTATGGCGCTAAAACGAAAAAGATAGAGTGACGACTAGCGTTTGCAACATTACCCCCCTTCTAGGGAGGAGATTCCAGATCCTCAGACTCACTAGGCCATTCCACAGCGCATTCCGGAGAAAAGATAGACTCGACTTCTGATTCATCCGAGTCATAGACAGCCTAAATCGATTTTGAATGATTTATGTCAAAGAGATTTAAGGTGTCTTGTGCATGAGTAAGATTCCGCACAGGCTCCCAAGTCCGGTCATTCTCTGAATATCCTTTCTAGTGAACTAAGTACTGGAATCCACGTCCACATTTTCATTGATCCACAATATAATCTACTTCAAACTCCGCGGTTCCTTCATCGTCAATCACCACTGGACCTGGGCGTACGACGGGTTGTCCATCAAGAGGTTCTAAATAGGGTTTTACCCTTGAAACATTGACCGTGTTGTATGCACGGCTGCCTGCTGGCAATGCCAAGGTTACAGCATTTTTATTTTTAATGGCCGTTATTCCACAAGGCCTGATCCATTAATCGTTTAACTTTGGACAAGTTCTAGATGAGCCCATCAAGAGATGTTCTGAAGACAACCACACTTGATCACCTATCTTGTAGAGGGGTGCTTCTGAACAATGAAGATCTATTTGAGTCCTGATCCTCTCTCAAGTTTTTTCTAATGCGTTTCGAGCACATTCACAATTCGATCACATTTGAGATACTAAGTCCGCGGCAGAAGGGGCTTTGGACATGACAACTTCAAAACCAAGTCTAGGTTCGAAGGTTTTGTTCATTTGGAATGGGGAAAATCCAGTAGCTGAGGACTGGGTGTTGTCATATGTAAACTGGGCGATAGCTAGAAGTTCTGCCCATTTATCTTGTTTTTCTAGGGTGTAGAGCCTGAGGTACTGCTGGAGCTCTCTGTTCACCCTCTCGGTCTGACCATCGGTTTGCGGATGATATGCCATCAACATTTTTCTTTGGATGTTCAACATCCGACACAGATCCTCCATTACAAATGAAGCAAATTGAGGTCCATGATCTGATACAATTGAATCAGGAAGTCCGTGGTGTTTCCAGACATAGTCTATGTACAACCGGGCCATTCCCAAGGCCGTTATTTCTTTGGTTGTAGGGATAAACATTGCTTCTTTTGAGAAGCGATCCACCATGACTAAGATCATGTCAAACCTGTTACTTTTAGGTAATCCAGTGACAAAATCTGTGCTAACTTCCTTCCAGGGTCCAGCTGGAACTTCTAATGGCATTCCTTTACCACTAGGCATTGTGTTACTTGGTTTCATTCGAGCACACAGATCACAATGACTGACGTATTCTTTAACGTCGTTCCTCAGGTTCAGCCAATCATAAGAATGCTTGATTAGTTCCAAGGTCTTTTCCACACCCTTGTGCCTGGCTAAAGGATGGTCATGGAATTGAGTGATAATTTGGGTCCTTAATGACAGTGGAACCCAAACACGATTGGCATAATGCCACAATCCGTTTTGGAGGAGAGATCCATCGGGTTTATCCACACCTGAGTGTGCTTCAGTGATTTTATCTATTAAGGGGACTTCTAAAGTTTCCAAAGGTCTCTTGGTACTTCTTAGTGTATCAACCCTGTTGATCCGTTGTGGTGGAATCATGACCATGTTTTGATTATCAGTCTCAATGCCGATAGCGAGTTCCGCTCTTCTTGAGAGTGCATCGGCTTTTTTCATCGAGGTGCCGGGTTTGTTGATTAACCGGTAATTGAATCGGGATAAATATAACACCCATCTTGCTTGTCTACACGAGAGATCCTGAGACTTCATGAAATACTGGAGGTTTTTGTGATCCGTCCAGATCTCAAACTGATGTCTTGCTCCTTCCAGATAGTGTCTCCAGGCTTCTAAGGATGTAATGATGGCTAGCATTTCTTTGTCTGCTATGAGATAATTACGTTGTTCAGCGGTCATTTTGTGTGACATGAACGCGACAGGGTGCCATTTTCCATCCTTCAAGGTGGATAACACGCTTCCTACAGCAAAATCAGATGCATCGCATTCCACACGATACTCCGATTCATCATCCGGGTATGCCAGTACTGGGGCCGAGATGAAAGTGCTTTTGATCTGGTCGAAAGCGTCCTGTTGACTTTTTCCCCAAGTCCAGGGTTGATCCTTTTTTGTCAGTTCATGCAGTGGTGCTGCCATCGAACTGTATTCTTTAATAAACCTCCTGTATT
>JBBPMR010000489.1:0-20176 GCA_038090415.1 Rossbeevera mucosa | reverse complement strand
AAATGAGATAAAAAAATATCAGCTTCCTTCGGCAGCATTCCCTATGAGCCTCATGCTCGAGAAAACCCTATCTGATCGTTTCCGAATAGGGAATGAAAAGGACATAGCAACAAGGCGCTTGCTCAACAAAAAGCAAGGCAAAAACGAGAGGACACAAGTCTTCTTGACACAATGGCTAGCCCTTTACGATCAGGCGGGATGTGACCCCACTATGGGGATCACACTTCTCAAACAGGGGGTCCGACAGGACATCATTCGTCATATGTTCATGCAGAATGAACGATCCGCAACTCTGGGTGACTACATCAGCACCATCCAGAAGTATGCCAACGCGATCGAATCCTTTGAGACTCGTTTCAACCAATCTTCCTTCCATCGGCGAGACCCTAACGCCATGGACATAGATGCTGTTAACACTTCCTGGCAGCAACCATCCGCCTATGGAGGGGAAGAAAGGAAACAATTATACTCGAAGGCGGCAACATCTCAAATCAATGCAATAGGCTGCTTTAATTGCGGCAAAGATGGCCATCGAGCACGCGACTGCAAAGTCACCTCTACATGTTGTGCTGAATGCAGATTCTCACGCGGAGGACACTGCAAACAATGCTCCAAATTTGGAAAGAAGGTCCGCACGGTAGAGACAACTACCTCATCAAACAACCCGTTTACAAAGCCCCCTGAACCTTCCTGGCAGAAGGCTGTACAGGGTATGGACTTAGAGGCCGCTAGGGCCTATTTTCGTGATATGGAAGTGACTGCGGGCAAAGCCTAAAGAGGACCATATCGGGTAATGGTACCTCTTCCTGCACGAACAATATTTCTTTTACTTCTGTTCCTTTACGTACTCGACGCCTAGATAGTGCTAGTACAAATTGATTTTCTCTACCATGTAAAAATAGTTTTGATTCTCTTGATTCTCACGTAATTATAGATAGCGATACCGATAGTTCCTTTTCTTTCTCTCCGTCATCTCGATGTGGTAGCCTACCAGATGACATAACCGAAGCAGCGATCTCGAAAGAGCGCGGTCACCGGGAAGTGATGCTTAATTCTGCTTTTAAAAATGAAAAAAATGTTTCCCTTCAAAACCCAATTGACAGGAAAGTGCGCACTCTGAAGCCACTTAGGGAAATCATATTAAAAATCGAAATAATCCAAAAAGACAAAAACATCATAGCAAACGCCCTACTGGATAGCGGCGCCAATGGAATATTTATCAACACGGATTGGGCTAAGAAAAGCCGCATTCCTCTCACCCCTCTGGAAAACGTGGTACCAGTTTACAATGTAGACGGAACCATCAACTCCGCAGGTGGCATTGCATACATGTGTAACCTTATTATAGACTATCAGGGACACCATGAAAAGATAACCGTGGATGTTACCAATCTCGGCTGAAATCAAATGATCCTCAGGTACACATGGTTAAGGGACCACAATCCCTCTATAGATTGGATCTCAGGGCATGTACAGATGGACAGATGTCCTACGTCATGCAAAATGTTAAATAGTACCTATTGTAATAGATTAGAAGAAAACGAGAAAACCTACATAGCAAATACGTACACAGACCAGTTTGCTATACCTGATCCAAGTTTGGAAGATGCCTTTAAATTGGTACCTGAACATTATAAGATTATCTAGATGTCTTCTCTGAAAAAGTTTCCGAACGCCTCCCTGAACGAAAAGCTTGGGACCATGCAGTAGATCTTAAACCTGATTTCATACCTAAAAAGGGTAGATTGATCCCACTAGGCCCAGCCGAACAGGATGAAGTCAAAATGTTCGTAAATGAGCAATTGAAGAAGGGTTACATTCGACCTTCTAAATGGCCACAGACATCACCAGTCTTCTTTATACCAAAGAAAGATGGGAAGAAACAGATGGTCATGGACTATAGATATCTCAATGAAGGCACAATAAAGAACAATTATCCCCTTCCATTGATCTCGCAAATCATAGATAAGCTCAAAGGAGCCAAATTTTTTACCAAAATGGATCTGCAATGGGGCTATAACAATGTCCACATCAAAGAAGGTGACGAATGGGAAGGAGCCTTCGTCTGCCACCTAGGGTCATATGAACCAACAGTCATGTTCTTTGGAATGTGCAATAGTCCTGCAACATTCCAGCAAATGATGAATGATATCTTTGCTGAGGATGAAGACATTGTCATTATTTATATCGATGACTTATTAATCTTCTCGAAACATAACAATGTACAGAAACATCGCGAAGCGGTACGGAGAGTACTCCGAAAACTTCGTGAAAACGATCTGTTTGTCAAACCATCGAAATGTTTCTTCAAAGTTACAAAAGTAGACATGCTTGGGATGGATGTATCCGCAGAAGGAATATCAATGAGTAAAAATAAGCTTGATGGAATCATGTTGTGGCCTGTCCCACATAACGTAAAAGGAGTTTGTAGCTTCTTAGGACTTGCCAACTTCTATCGCCGCTTCATTGAAAATTACTCTTTACTGGCACGACCCCTACATGACTTAACAAAGAAAGATCAACCCTGGTGCTGGGGAAATGCACAACAAATAGCCTTTGATAATTTAAAAACAAAGTTCACCACAGTGCCAATCTTGGCATATCCGGATGACACGACCCCTTATCGTGTCGAATGCGACGCCTCTGAATTCGCCACTGGTGCAGTATTGTCCACCTTAAAAGAGGACAAATGGCACCCCGTTGCATTCATGTCACACTCCATGACACCCGAACAGCGAAACTACCCTATAGCTGATAAGGAAATGCTCACGATCATTCTTTCTCTCGAGCAATGGAGACATCATCTTGAAGGAGCCAGACATCAGTTTGAAATATGGACGGATCACAAAAACCTAATGTATTTTATGAAATCACAAGATCTGAACAAACGTCAAGCTAGATGGGCTCTTTATTTATCTCGTTTCGACTTTTTATTAGTGAATAAACCAGGCAGCTCAATGGGAAAAGCAGATGCCTTATCTCAGTGAGAAGATCATAGTATAGGAATAGAAAATGACAACAAAAACACGATTATGATAGATAGCTCCAAAATCCGTAGTGTATAAGAAATAGAACTCTTCGATAAAATAAAAATAGAACAAAAGAAACACACCATAGCAGAAGGATCAGTATATAGTAATGGATTATGGAAATATAATGGAAAGATATGGGTACCTCGGAATTTGCGCATGGAAGTAATGACACAATTTCATGATCATCCACTCGCCGGACACAAAGGCCTGGATAAAACCAAAGAGCTTCTTTCTCGCTACTACAAGTGGCCGGGAATGAAATCAGATATAAAAACATATTGCAAGTCTTGCGATCATTGTGCTTGCATGAAACCCTCGAACAAAGCCCCTGCAGGGAAGTTGCAACCCTTGCCTGTGGCAAGTGGACCGTGGAAAGATGTCTCAGCTGACTTTGTCACTGGATTCCCGGAATCACATGGATACGACAGTGTGCTTGTTGTAGTGGATCGCTTCTCTAAAGAAGTGGCCTTTATCCCTACAAACAAAACCGTAACATCTGCACAAACTGCTCAATTGTACAAAGATTATGTGTGGAAACACCATGGTCTCCCTGAATCGATTGTATCTGATCGTGGTCCGCAATTTGCTGGACAAATAATGATAGATTTACTCAAATTATTGAAAATTGAAAAGAAAATGTCAATGGCCTACCATCCACAAACCGATGGACAAACAGAGCGTATCAACAGAGAATTGAACCAGTATCTCCGCCTGTTTGCCGCAGAAAAACAGTCACAATGGATGGATTGGTTGGCAATGGCCCAATTCAATTTCAATAATACGAAATCATCGTCTATGGGATTCACTCCCTTCCAGCTTACCAAGACATTCACTCCTCGAATGGGTATTGAACCTAAACAAGTAAAATCGCCTGCTGCAGAAGCATTCGCATCCGATATGAAAGCAAATTTGGAGTCTGCCAAAGCTAATTTGGAATCTACTCATGCCAAAATGTCACTACAGGCCAATAAATCTAGATCCGATGCTTCTGCTTATGCAATTGGCGATCTGGTTCTCCTATCTTCTGAGCACTTGAAAATAGCAAATAGACTCTCTCAGAAGTTGACTGAGAAGTGGATTGGACCCTATCAGGTCACCAATGTGTATACGAACTCAGTGGAATTGCTGTTCCCTAAGTCTATTACCACTCGTAACGTTGTGAATGTCTTGTGCATTAAACCATATATCAAACCACTTGCTGGTCAGCCCGTTGTACGGCCTGGTCCTATCTCCATTGACGATAAAGGTCACGAAGAATTTGAAATAGATTACATTGTGGACTCTCACCCCATTGGTCGCGGTTTCCAATACTTGATCCATTGAAAAGGTTACGATGTCTCTGATCATACCTGGGAAGCTGCATCTTCTATTGCTGTTCATGGCAAAGATGCTATTGCGTTGTTCCACCAGAAAAATCCTAGTGCACCTCGTTGTCTTAATATGTCACGAGCCTTGTTCCATGGTGTTTTTAACACCCCTATCATTAACTTCACCTCTGGTTTCACCGAGTGTTGAATCGATCTGGAATCTCGATCATAGAAGGGGGGTAATGTTACAACCCTCGTTTGCAACTCTAGCTTTAGCGCCAGTTTATCTTATCTTATCTTATCTAAGCGTGCGTCTATCTTATCTTATCAAACAAGCGCCGAATCCTATCTTATCATGTCACATAACTAGAGTCCAGACCATAATGACATCATACCTCATGGTTAGTGCATGCTAAACGCATGGTAACCTCATGTTGTGGTTCTAGACTCTCGTTCCCACAGTCGTGTGAACACTTAGTACATACATAGTAGTTTATCTCACGCTACGTCATCGCTTACTGAGCACTTGCCCTAAAGTACGCCTCATGGCCGACGCATGTATAGTAGTATATAACAATGCCAGTACCAGCCAGACTCCTTAGTCTGTTCTGGTTGATTCCCCGCTATTGCAGTTTCCCTCTAAGTCCTAGTATTTGGTGGTAACCTAGTCCATTGCCTGTATAGGTTTTGGCGTTGCCAACAAGCATGAGTCATGGTGACAAAGCGAACATGAGTCATGAAGGAAGTGATGACTAAATAGACGGGTTAAGGGTATTATGTCATCACAGAAGAAAAGAAATGGCCCAAGCATGGTCTGAATGCAGAGGCTCTGTAGTCCATAGTGAAAACAAGCGAGAAAGGAAAAGAAACAAGCGAATCGTAACATTACCCCCCTGTTATGTCCAAGCTACCAGTGAAGGACTAGAAATCTCCATACGACAGACCGGGGGAACTGGTGACATTAGCGTAAGCGGTGTCATTCCAGATGTCATTGTCAATGAGGGTGTCATTAGCAGACGGGGAGTAGCGTTGATGGGGAGGGGGAATAGGACGAATGCGATTGAATCATCACGAGCGATTGGAACGAGATGACCGAAAGGATTGAGGGGAGGAAGCTGGAGAAGAAGCTGGAGAGGGGATGCCAGGAGGGCGCCGTAAAGGACAACGTCCTTGGTTATGGCCTGGTCGCCAACGTAGACAGGTGGGGCATTGGTAGAACATGCAGTCATTACGTCTATGTCCGAGGCGATGGCAGTGAAAACATGCTTCGTGATATCATGGGTGGGAACTGATAAGAGGGGTTTGACCATTATTACCAGTCCAATGGGCTTCTATTCAGTCTAAGGCATTGATCTCGTCCGATCCTAGAGGAGAAGAAGACGCTGACGGTGTGTCGGGGGAGGGGATACGCTGTTGTCGACTGAGTTCAAGGAGGTACCGGTCAAGGTCTTGTAAAAATTCTCCCATCCCCAACTGATACAAGGCCACTGAGAGGGCACCATGGAGTTCGTTTCAGATGGTGGAGAGGAGGGAGCCAATGAAGCCAACATGCGCCTGCGCAGTGACATGGGAAGCAATGGGGGTGAGGCATTCTGCTTGGAGGTATGCGCGGTACAGGGCATATAATGGGGAACCTACATCCAGATACACAGTAATGGAAGTGGCGAGGCGCAAGTTAGTGATGAACTGGTTTATGAGGCAAATATACTCTTCGTCGGGGAAGTCATCTCGAAGGCGGGAGGCATAAAGTGGGACATCAACGGATAGGATGGGTATGGGGAGACGAGCCGAGGGAGTGGTAGCAATAGAAACTGGGGGTAAGTTTTCTGGTTCAGGCTGGGTGGCCCAAGCGGCGGCGTGGCGTTCTTCCCAACTTGGGGCGGATGGGTCATCCCAACCAGACTGAGCGATAGTAGAAATAGTATCTAAGGGCAAAAAAGAAGAGCTGGGTGAAGAGACAGAAGATGGAGTAGAAGAAGTAAATTCGATGGCCATAGTAGAAAACGAGTTTCGAAAGGGTTAAGAACGATGTTGTGTTTTCTTGGCAGGAGTAAGTGGGGGTGAGGAAGTAAGAGGGAAAGCGAGAGGATGAAGATTCTTATAGTTGGTGAGAAGGGATTTGGTGTGCCGCAACTCTGATTCGGCAATCCATGAGTCTTCTTTGGCAGGGTACCCTTTCCATTGGATCAGGAACATGCGGCGAGACAGAGTTCCGCGATGGTGTAGGATCCGTTCAATTTCGTATTCTTCTTCTCCCTCTATAAGTTCCGAGGGTGGTGTGGGGAAGTTTTTCCCATGGACAGAGTTCTCGTGATAGGGGGTGAGAAGGGAGGCATGGAATGTGTTGTAGATCTTCCATGTTTTAGAGAGGCGGAGTTTGTATGTGATCGGCGATAGGACTTTGGTAATGGTAAAGAGTTCCTTGTGTTTAGAGGCGAATTTTGCATGAGTCATGGTTCGGTGGAGGTTCCTGGCCTCAAGCCAGACCTTATCTCCGAGGGTGAAAGGTACGAAGTGACGATTGGAACAAGAGGCCATGACTTGTCTGGCAAGTTCGTGGGAGGCAAGGGCTTCATCTTGGACTGCTGCGAGGTCTTTGAGGCATGTTTCTACAGCAGGAATATTGGTATCTGGGATGATAGTAGGCAAGGCGCGGGGTTCAAAGCCGAGGATCAAGGAAAAAGGGGATTTGTTGGTGACGGAGTGAGGGCAGTGGTTATGCATGAATTCGGCATGGGAGATCAGATCAGACCACGAGGTAGGGTTGCTACCACAGAAGATGTGGAGATACATCTCAACTTCTTGATTGACTTGTTCGGTTTCTCCATCTGACTGAGGGTGGTATGCGGTGGACAGGAAGAGGTCGTAGCTGAGGAGTCATCCTAACTCCCGAGCGAATGCGGAGGCGAACTGAGATCCACGATCAGAGATAATCTTGTCATAGAGACCGAAGCGAGTGTAAACTTTGTGGAAGAAAAGAGAGGCTATCCCTTCAGCAGTGATGGTTTTCTTTGTGGGGCAGAGAATTACCCCCTTACTAAGCCCATGGTTGACCACAACCAAGAGAGAGTCAAATCTGGAGGAAGCGGGAAGGTCGGTGATGAGGTCACAAGAGACTTGTTGGAATGGGCGGGAGCACGAAGATTTAATGGGTGTGAGCGGGGGAATGGTGGGATGGGTATTCGCTTTGTTCTGTTGGCAAAGAACGCAGCCTTCCACGTACTTCCGCACATATTGGGCAAGCCCGGGCCACCAGAACTCAGCAGCGACGAGTTGACGTGTTTTCAAGTAACCCGGATGACCCGTGGTAAGGTGATTGTGACAATGTTCTAAGATTGAGCAGCGGAGGGAATCGACAGGACGGACATAGACATGGTCTTTGTAGGTGAGAACGCCAGAGTGAAATTGCCAGTCTGAGAGACGAGACCGAAATGCAGGGGGAATTTTCCCATCCAAGACTCGGAGTGCCTGCAAAACGAGGGGATCGTCTTTCGAGGAGGAGGCGATGATGTCATTTAGCGAAAAATCGATGAGGCGTACAAAGAGGGAATCAGGGAGGAGGATGGTGTTGTCATTGTCAGGAATATCAGGACATAAGTCTGAGTGATGGGAGAGAGTGTCAGGACCAGCAAGAAGTTTGCCGGCAACATGAACAATTTTGAGATCAAAGTTAGATAGGTCGAGGAGCCATCGAGCCTGACGATGATTCAGATGTTGCGCCTGACGGAAGTAGGTGAGGTTTTTATGGTCAGTGAAGACCTGTACTGGAAAGGGTGAACTGTGGAGATAATGTTGCCATGTTTTGAGAGCACGAATGATGGCGAGGAGTTCGCGATCATAGATGTCGTAGTTTCGCTCTGCAGAGGAGAATGTCTGGGATAGGTAAGAGCAAGGGTGCCAGTCGCCGTTGGCGTCAGTTTGGAGGAGGATGGCGCCTGTGGCATATTTGGAGGCGTCAGTGGCGATGGCGAAAGGGGTGGAGAGATTAGGGAGTCGAAGGATGGATTTCGAGAGGAAAAGTTGTTTCAACGACTGGAATGCTTGTTCACAGGCAGGTGTCCAAGTCCAAGCAAGGTTTTTCTTGGTGAGATTGAGGAGGGGTCGTGCGATGGTTGAGTAATCCGGAATGAACTGGCAATAGAAATTTGCAAAGCCGAGGAAGGAGCGGACTTCTTTGACTTTGGTAGGTACAGGCCAAGAAGCGATCCCATCAAGCTTGATGGGATCCATGGCAATCTGTCCTGGTTGGATGATCATGCCTAGGTATTCGACTTCCTTGGTTGCAAAGTTACACTTGGAAAGTCGGAGGCGAAGGTCGAGTTCTTGCATCCGTTGAAGGACACATTTTGTATGCTCAGTATGGGTAGCATTGTCAGGAGAAAAGATGAGGAGGTTGTCCATATAGATGATCAGCGATCCTTCGGCGATCATGTCTCGAAACGAGTCATTCATGAAACACTGGAAGGTAGCGGGGGAGTTGCATAGACCAAAGAACATGACATTCAGTTCATATAGACCTTTATGGGTGATGAATGCGGCTTTCCACTGGTGTCCGTCCTTGATACGGACATTGTTGTAACCCCAGCGGACGTCGAACTTAGTGAAGACCTTGGCATCTTTGAGTTTATCAATGAGGTCGGAGATGAGCGGGAGGGGATAAGCATCACGAACAGTGTGTTTGTTTACGTAGCGGTAGTCTTGACATGGATGAAGTTTGCCATCCTTCTTCTTTACAAAGAAGAAAGGGGAGGCTTGAGGGGAATTCGAGGGACGGATTTTCCCGGAGCGAAGGTTCTCTTCTAAGAAGTCATCGGTAGCTTTGTGTTCGTCTGGGGATAGGGGATAAAGTTTCCCAATTTTAGGGATGAAGGACTCATTGAGATTGATTTCATGGTCATAAGGCCGAAAGGGAGGAATATGGTCGGTGGTATCTTTCGAGAAGACTGAGGCATAGGCGGCATATTCCTCAGGAAGGACGGGGATTGGTTTCGCTTTTTCGGCTGCAGCAGCTAGCTCAGTGGAGGAAGTGATTTTTCTGCATAACGGGGAGCCGAGGGGGGCGAAGCGACAGACGCCTCGAATGATGCGGTTGATAGTCCGGTTTTCCTTGGCTCTAAGGAGGTAGTCTCTTGGATCACTGAAATCCATATAGGAGTGGAGACAGTCCTGAGCATCAGGAGTGATGGTGGTGTGGTGAGGGATTTTAAAGGCATTTGCGAATGGGGGGCGGAAGCAGGAGTCATGGCAGTGGGAGTCAGCAACGTAGGTGGAATATAAGTCTTTTGATTGGTCACAAGCTTCGTTGATGGTGAGGGTCTGGGATTTCCAATCAATGACAGAATTAGTCGAGCATAGCCAGGGGAGGCCAAGAATAAGATTTTCTTTGCTGCAGGACATGACATGGAAGAGGACTTTTTGGGAGACTCCTTTGATGTTGACGTAGAGGGTACAAGTATAGCGGATTTCACCATTCTTGTTCGAGGATTGGTCGACATTGCGTACTAGGATAGGGACGTCGAGTTTGGTGGTGGGGAGGTGGTGTTTTCGCACAAACATCCAGTCGATACAGGAGATATCTGCACCACTGTCTACAAGGGCGCGGGTGTCAACGACTTTCATCGTGTGCGAGGGTACTACAAGCTGCAAAGGAATTCGCATAGATTTGTCAGATTGTGATACAATTACAGGTGCACACGTAGCTCTAGAAGATCCTTGCATTGAACGAGGTCTCCTCTTCAAAAATCCCATTTGGTGGTGGAGAAATGAACTCGTCCCATGGTTTCGTCTTCTTCGTTGTCCTCTACTTCTTCCAGCTTGGGGAGGTCTTCTTCGATGCGTTGAACTTTCTTCTTCGAAGGTTGGAATGCGAAATGAGGGCAAGCATTAGAGGCGTGTCCAGGTTTATGGCAGCAGAAGCAGAGGTTCTCTTTCATGCAACACTTTTGTTCCTCTGGAGTGAGTTTCCCTATTTTGATAGCATCAACATCCATAGCATTCGGGTCACAAGCAGACAAGGAGGTGGACGGTTGGGAGAAGGAGGTGGTGTTACGAAGGGGGTTGTGGGAATGAAAGATGACGAGGTTGGCAGTATCCCATTGGGCTTGGTACTGGGTGGCACGTTGGTACCATTCGTCGATGGTCTTGGGGACTGTATCCATGAAATAGATACGGCGAGTGAGAGCAGGGGGAATTCTGGCTCCGAAGTATGAGATGAGGACATTTGGGTTGACGATCTCGGCTTGAGCAACATTGTTGTGGAACTGAGCAATATATTTGGTGAGAGAGGGTTCATAAGATCCTCCCTTCTTCTTCTGAGTCATTCGTTTGGTTGAGAGCCAAGCGATGGCATTGTTGACTGAGTCATGGTGTTTGAAGGCAGCCTTGAAGAGTTTGATGAAGTCTTTGAACGTCTCCATCGTGATGTCTCCATCGGCACTGGTAGAGTTCTGGCGGAAGGTTTGGGCCCAAGTGGAGGCAGACCCCTTGGTCATGAACGAGAGGGCAAATGCGATTTTCTTTGCATCGGAGCAGTATACTTCTTTGTTAACCTCCAGGTAGAAGTTAACCGAAGTGAGCCAGGGCATGGCCTTGGAATAAGAGCCATCGAAGTGTTCAGGGGATGTGATACAGAGCTCAGTGGATTTGAACATGGGGGGTGGAGGTTGGATGGGAGTGGGAGAAAGAGAGGTGGGGTCGGGGGGCAGAGAGAGAGCAGTTCGCAAATGGAGGGACAAGAATAGCGTTTGATCCTCGTCTTCAGGGGAGGGGATGAGGACGTCAGGCTCCAAAGGGTCTTCTTCGAGGCTGGAGTGGGCAGAGGGTTCTGGCGAAGTTTCTACGGGGTAAGGAGCAGAGGGTTGTCGTCTTAAACGACGGAGATCAGGGTTACGAGATGGACGAGAAATGGTGGGCAGTTCACTACGATGGTGACTGTAAAAGAGAAGCTAGATCTTTTGTTATGCTTGGCCTGGGTAGGGACGAGCATATCCTCTGAGACGAGGGGATTCAAGGGACGAAGCATACCACCGTTGAAGGAGCAGTTGCAAGGGTCGTTCTATCGATTGTAGAAATGACTATAACACAATCAAGTGGAGTGTTATTAGTCTAGCGTCCAGTCAAGTGTAGGACAAAGACACGCAGAGAGGGATTCCCAAAGAGGGAGAGCAAGGATGGGCTAGATTGACAAGGGTACAAGAATACAGAGGAGATCTAGCTTAGGGAATATGGACGGTATGGACAGGTTTATATAGTACAAGGGAAATGAAGATGACTAAGCTGATGGAACACCATGGAACATGGTGGAAGGAGGATGAGTAATCCACAGTATAGAAGATGAGTCAGAATGCCTGCGGATGAGTAATGGTTACAAAGAAATGAGTTAGCGTGACTGCGGATGCATTAGCATGAGTCATGGTGACAAAGCGAACATGAGTCATGAAGAAAGTGATGACTAAGTAGATGGGTTAAGGGTATTATGTCATCACAGAAGAAAAGAAATGGCCCAAGCGTGGTTTGAATGCAGAGGCTCTGTAGTCCATAGTGAAAACAAGCGAGAAAGGAAAAGAAACAAGCGAATCGTAACAACATGGGGTCATCTCCCTTGTGCTTGACAGCACTGATCTTATGGGCCTAAGGGTTTTTTAAATTCTCCTTCATATGGTGCTGGTCCCATGATAGGACCACAGCCTGTTCAATAGCATTGACAGTGGAGTCGACAGACTTGCCAGCGGTGTCTCTCTTCTGTGCAATCATCTGTGTGACAACATCCATGGAGGGAGGTAGCTTGGCAAGCAAAAGCACTGCCTGAACCTTAGAAGAGAGCTCATATCCCTCAGCCTTGAGGTGCGAGAAGAGAGTCTCTACTCTGTTGATGAAGGGAGCGGAGTGCAAGGACTAGGCCACCTTTGTGTCTAGCAGCTTTTTGAAGAGTGAGAAGGCTCCTGTGATGCCTGGGGTATCGTACTTGTCCTTCAGTGCTTGGATGAGGGCAGTGGTGTTGTCCTTCTGGAAGTATTTACTCCGGAGAGATTCAGAGAGATAGAGCTTGATGGTGCTGGTGATCATATTGTTGGCCTTCCTCCAGAAGAGCCAGAAGTTGGTCTTATCATACGTGCCAGTGAAGTTCTAGATGGGTGCTAGGATGGAGAAGGCCCAGATGCAACCAGTTGACTGTATGTATGAGTGCTATTACACTTAGTCCAGATGGAAACAGATGCAGCCTCGAAAAGAAGGTCTTGGAGCGAAGAGCAAGGACAAGGGGGTCTTGAGGGATGAGAGATCAAGATGACTGAGGGTCAGAGAGACTGAGGGAGTCTTGAGGATTGAAGGGATCAAGAAAATGAGGTTCTTCAAGGGTCGAGGGATCAAAGACTGAGTGCTGAGAGCGACAAAGACAACCTATAAGGCTAGGTTAAAAGCTCAAAGGTCAAAGCATCCTTTCAAGTGCAGGATGAGGTCACACAGAGAGTTCAAGGAGCAAAGAATATATTTCAAGATGTATCTAGGAGGATACTGAAGGAGGTCAAGGTTAGAGAAAAAGGAGGAGCAATGTCAAGTTGTTTTATAAGTAGGGAAAAGAACAATAGGAATGACTATGATTGATTGAATAACAGTGGTGTCATGGAATGCTATAGAAAGCTGTGGAATGGGTAGGTAATTCACAGTAAGGAACAGTAAGAAGCTGTGGGTGACTAAGTATACAAGAAAGCGATGATAGAGAAAGAGACATAGAGGGTGAAAGGAAGAGAGAAAGAGAGAAAAAGATGGGGGTCCATATGAATCGTAACATTACCCCCTTAGTAGACTCTAAACATCACTGACATTTTCACATCCTTGGCGACCCAGTCATGTTGCTGATTGCGACGTCGTTATACTCGAAGGGTTCGTCATCATCCATGCTCCAGGCCTTGGCATGATTATCCTCCCACCTTTGGTTTCCTTCAGAAATGTGGTCCCGCCAGTGGAACTCTTCTTCGACTGGAGAAGGAGCTCGAGAGAGGGGGGGTGGTAGGATTGCTGAGAGGAGGAGGCTGAAGAAGTAGGTTGGGGGCGATGAATGTGGCGATGAGATCGAGGAGGAGGGATGGGGAGAGGTTAAAGAGTGAGGCAGCAAACTTGGGGGTGACCAGAAGCAGTGATGAGGCAGAAAGGGCATTGATAGCTTCTGCAGTTGACTCGTTTGTGGCCTCAACAATGGCACACATAGCAGGTGGAGGGGTAGTTGGGGTGACTGCAAGGAAGGACCACCCCATTGCCATCTAGAACTGACTGTCGTTCAGCCTGGTTGAAGTCAGCTTCAACCCGAGCGAGCATTTGTTCCTCCTCTGGATCTAAGGGGGATGGGCTAGCTAAAGGGGTAGTAGGGATGTCTTGGAGAGGGTTATCATGGAGATCTGAATCAGGGATAAGAGCATCTGCAAGTCTGTCCAGGAGGGGGTGGTGAGGTTGACGAAGGATGGCGTCAGCATTGAAAAGGGCATCAACCATGCCTAACTGGTCTAGGAGCGGAAGAAGGGCGAGGGCTTGGGTTTTCACAACCTCTTTAAGGATGGAGATGAAGAGGTGGGTGAAGAGATCTTCTGACCTCAGAAAAGAGTGAGGAAGGCGGTCAATGGCGATGGAGAGATGGAGGTTCTACAGGAATGCCTGTCTAGCAAGGTGGAGGGGGGAATCTGTGTTGAGAAGGAGGTCTAGGGTGGAGAGGAGGTGAGAGTCACAAAGTTGAGAGTTGATGAGGTCAAGGTTTCCTTCTTCAGAGAAGGAGAGAAGGCAGTGGATGAAGGGGAGGTCTATAGGTGAGCTAGGAGAGGAACCAAAAGTTGGGAAGGCTATAGTTTCGAGGGGGTTTGTTTAGTAGTGAGTGGGTGCTTTGTTTTGGGGGGAGAAGACGGAGGGATGGGCTTTCTTGTAAGCATCCAAGACTGTTTTGGCATGTTTGAGTTCCTTGTCAGATACCCAGAAGTCTTCTTTGGCCGAGTAACCCTTCCATTGGATCAAGAAGTGGTGTTTCTGTGGTGGCCCCTTGTGTCATACAATCTTCTCAATCTCATACCCTTTTTTGCCTTCTATAAGGTCCAGAGGGGGTGAAGGGAAGTTGGGACCATAGATGAGGTTTTCATGATATGGAGATAGAAGGGATGCATGGAACACATTATGGATGTGCCAAGTTTTGGGAAGGCGGAGTTTATAGGTGATTGGGGATAAGACATCGGTAATAGTGAAGGGTCCTTCTCACTTAGTGCTGAGTTTTGGGAAGGCTAAGGAGCATCAAAGGTTTCTGGCTTCCAGCCAGACTTTGTCTCCTTTCGAGAAGGGTTTGAAGGTCTTAGTGGATCGAGCCTTCATAACTTGGTGAGGTAGTTCATGGGCAGTGAGGGCTTCATCTTGAGCGGCAAAGAGTTTCTGGAGTCTTGCTTCAACTGCAGGAATGTTAGACTTGGAGATTACCGATGGGAAGGAGTGGGGTTCATATCCCATCATAAGGAAGAATGGAGATGTTGCGAACGGTGCAATCTACTAACCTAACTAGACCCTAACCCTAGTATCCCTTTATCCGTCTACGAGTATATGCATGCTTACGACTTACTTATATCTTCTATAGTTACCCCTAGGCCTTGTTAGTGCCTATCACTGGCTTAACCACCCATTGCTTTAGTGCTCACCATTAGCACCTGCTTAGTCAGCATTGCAGTGCCCCATAGTCTGGACCTCTCCCCTTCTGCTCTTCACATAGTCTCGGTCCAGACTCTTACCTCTTATCTATGACATCATGGTCTAGCCCGCCTCATGGCTACCTCCTGTCTTTCATTTCCTTTATCTATGATCTCATACCCTTGACCCACACCTCATGGTGTACTGCCTTGCCTCACCCATCATGCATATACATAGCCTTTAGCCTCATGGATCAGCACATGGTACATAGCCTCGATCCTCATAGTAGACACATGTACTTTAGGGTAGACAGTAGTCATTGGGTATATATAGAGGGCCCTCTGTGAGCTAGACTCCCCAGTCTAGTTCTCTTGGTTCATAGCATCCTTCATAGCCTGTACTGGCCTTTGACTGGTCCCTTGTGCCTTTATTGAAATCCTAGTGCTCCCTTGTGAGTATTCATCTTTATCTTCAAGCACTTCCCTTATTGTCTTGGGCCTATACTGCTGGCCATATCCCCCTCCTCCTCTTGAACCCCTAATTAAGGGTTACTCAATAGCGTTTGCTACAGGAGACTTCCCTGTGACAGAATGGGGGCAGTGATTGTGGGTGAATTTGGCATGGGAGATATGTTCTGCCCATCTGGTAGGATTGTCATGACAATAGATGTGGAGGAATGTTTCTACTTTCTGGTTAACTCTCTCAGTTTCACCATTGATTTGAGGGTGATAGGCAGTGGATAGGGAGACGGTGTATCCGATGAGCTTTGCAAGTTCCTTAGCGAAGGCAGAAGTGAACTGAGGGCTATGATCTGAGATGATTTTGTCATAGAGACTGAACCTGGTGTAGACTTTGTGGAAGAAAAGATTGGCTATTTTTTCCGCAGTGACCTTTTTCTTGGTAGGGCAAAGAATTACCCCCTTAGTAAGACCATGGTCAACCATGACCTGTTACGACTGGCCTGGGTAGAGTCGGTCATAGACTCGATGGGTACTAGGGCTAGGGCTGAGGAGTCTTAAGGTAGACACCAGAGGACGACAAAGGGTTAAGGGAGTCCAAAGGAAAGCCTGAGAATGACTAGGGCTAAGAGTTACCTTGAGAGCTTCACCATGAAGTGTAGCACAAGGGTTTGGACTCAGAAGACTGAAGGGGCAAGCCTTGGGTCGATAAAGGACTAGAGTGAGGAGTGCATGCTCAGAGGAACGAAGGGTAACACTGAGAGCAGCTATAATTCGAGAGTATTGAGTAGCTCTAGCTTAGGGTTACAGAGTCGAGTGTCTAGGGTTTATATACCAAGGAGATGGAAGGGGATGTGTCATGAAGACTGCAGATAAGTAAGAATACACTAAGCAGGTGACAAAGCGAAAGAGCAAGCATGAGTAATAAAGATGAGTAATCCGCAGTCATGGATGAATCAGGAAGGCTGTGGATGGCAGAAGTATTGAGAGTAAATGATCAATAAGAGAAAAGCATGGTGGTAAGCATTGACGAAGAAAGAAAGGAGAAGCAAAAGTAAAAGAGTAGGGGCAAGTCGTAACATTACCCCCCTTGTAGGCTTCAGTTCACCTGAATGAAGCAGTCAGAATTGTCCACAGGGTTCGCCAGTCATGTTAGACTCAGCGACTTCATCATAGAAATCATCTCCATAGTCGCTGAGGTCATCTTGGGGGTCGCATTGAGGAGGAGGAATGGAAAGGGGGCGGTTGGATGACCTGGAAGATTGTCTGGAGCCTCTGGAGTGATGGGAGGATGACAAGGAAGAGGAGGGAGAGATGTGAGGGGTACATCGACAAAGGGGGCAACTCTTCTGAATGTGTCCTGGTTGTCTCTGGAGACAGAAGGGGCATTGATAGTCGGGGCAGTCAACTCGAAAATGTCCTAGACATCGACATTGGAAGCAGGAGGAGGGGAAGAGGGGGTGTCCTCGGAGAAAAGGAAGACTTCTAGTGGCTGTTTGTGGATCCAGTCTGATGCTATCCATGGAGTCAGCCAGAAACCAGTCGATGTCATTGACAAACTCCATCATGCCTAGTTGGTGCATGGCCGAGAGGAGTTGTTCTTCAATGGCTCGGTGGGAGGCAGAGACCTGGGATGCCAAGAAGGCCTGGCTGCCCTCTGGAGAGCAGAGCATGGCATTGACAATGGGTAGGAGGTGGAAGGAGTGGACGAAGGCAAGGTAGAGGGAGTTAAGAGGAGAGTCGATGTCTACATGGGCCGAGATGGGGTGATGCATTCTGGAGTCCTGTAGGTAGGCCCTAAGGTGACGAATGGAGGGGGAGGAGGGTTTATCATTTCGGAGGCAAAGGGCATAGGTGGGGATGTCCACAGCAAGGACAGGGGGGTGGAAGAAGGGGACAAGACGGAGTGATTCAGGACTCCAGTGGAAGTGGGTATTGTCAGTTATGGGGGTGGGAAGAGGAGTACCAAGTCCCATCAGGCTTGAACAATCGGACAGAGAAGCATCGCTCCTAGGAAGATCAGGGGAAGGACTCGAAGCAGGAAGTGAAAGTGGAGGGGTTGTAGGAAGAAGGGAAGATTCAGTAGAAGGAGATGCGGCAGAGACATGGGACATTGTTGGTTTGGCAGTGCATTGGAAGAGGTTTAGAGGGGAAAAACAGAGGGATGGAGTTTCTTATATGCAAGAAGAGTGGTCTTGGCATGTTTTAATTCCTGCTCAGGGATCCAGGTGTCTTCTTCCACAGTATATCCCTTCCATCGGATCAGGAACATGCGGTTCCTAGCAGAGCCTCTGTGGCATATGATCTGCAGTATTTCGTACTCTTCTTCGCCTTCTACTAGGTCTGGGGGTGGAGCTGGGAAGTTCGGACTGTGGACGGAGTTTTTGCAATAGGGTGATAAGAGTGAAGCATGAAACACGTTGTGGATGCTCCATGTTTTAGGGAGGCACAGTCGGTAGATGAGGGGGGATAGGATCTGAACAATGGTAAAGGGTCCTTCTTGTTTTGGGGTGAATTTGGGTGAAGTGAAGGAACATTTCAAGTTCTTGGCTTCTAGCCAAACCTTATCTCCTTTAGCGAAGGGCTTGAACCCTCTGCCATGGCGAGCCTTCATAACTTGTCTAGCAAGTTCGTGAGCAGCTAAGGCTTCATCTCAAGCAGCTGTGAGGGATTTCAAGCGAGTTTCCACCGCAGGGAGGTTGGTTTCAGTGAGGATGGTGGGGAGGGGGTGGGGGTCGAAGCCCATCATGAGAAAGAAGGGGGATTTTCCGGTGACAGAATGAGGGCGGTGATTGTGGGCGAATTCTGCATGGGTGATTCAATCAGCTCATGTGATAGGGTTATCACTGCAGAAGATCTGAAGATAAGTCTCAACTTCCTGATTGACCTGCTCTGTTTCCCCATCAGTTTGAGGGTGATAGGCGGTGCAGAGGGAGAGATCATATCTGAGGACTTTTCCAAGTTCTTTGGTGAAGGAGGAGGCGAACTGAGGTCCACAATCAGAGATGATTTTGTCATATAGACCGAATCACTTGCAGACTTTATGGAAAAAGAGGGAGGCAATACCCTCAGCAGTAACGGTTTTCTTGGTAGGGCAAAGGATCACCCCCTTTGTAAGGCGATGGTCTACCATAACCAGCAAGGAGTCAAAGCTGGAGGAGGAAGGGAGGTTGGTGATAAGATCGCAAGAGACCTGTTGAAAGGGGCAAGAGGAGGCTGATTTAATGGGGGCAAGAGGGGGGAAAGTGGGATGGGTGTTCGCTTTGCATTGTTGGCAGGCAGAGCATCCTTCAACATATTTGCAAATGAACTGAGCAAGGCCAGGCCACCAGTATTCAGCAGAGATGAGTTGGTGAGTCTTGAGGTAGCCAGGGTGGCCAGTGGAGAGGTGGTCATGGGCTTGAGAGATGATGTCTTTTCGGAGGGAGGCAGTGGGGAGGTAAACACAATTCTGATAGATGAGGATACCATCTGAATATTTCCAATTGGAGAGATGAGAGTGGAAGGCAGGGGGAATGGTCTCTTCAAGGCTTTGGAGAGCATTCTGAATGAGGGAGTCATCACCAGCAGACAAGGCAATTTTATTCCGAAGGGCAACATTGAAGGTGTGGATGAAGAGGTTGGGGGAAAGTAGGGTGACCGCTTCATTGTCCTTTGGAAGAGAGGACAACTTATCAGGACGTCGAGAAAGAGCATCTGGGCCTGCAAGGAGCTTTCCAGGGACATGAATCATGCAGAGGTCAAAGTCTGCAAGGTCAAGGAGCCATCAGGCTTGTCGACGATTGAGGTTCTGGGGAGAGTGGAAGTATGTGAGATTCTTGTAGTCAGTAAAGACCTGGGTAGGGAAGGGGGAACCACGAAGGTAGTGCTTCCATGCTTGCAACGCACGAATAACTGCAAGGAGTTCATGATCATAGATGTCGTAGTTGCGTTCGGCAGAGATGAAGGATTGGGAGAGGTAAGAGCAAGGATGCCAGTCTCCATTTGAGTTGGTCTAGAGGAGGATGGCACCAGTAGCATCTCGGGAGGCGTCTGTTGCGATGGTGAAGGGGGCAGAGAGATCTGGGAGACGAAGAACAGGCTTTGAGAAAAAGGAGGTTTTCAGGGATTCGAAGGCAGATTGGCAGGCGGGGGTCCAGTCCCAAGGTTTGTCCTTCTTGGTTAGATCTATGAGTGTTACGACCAGCCCGGGTAGGGTCAGTCGTAGACTCGATGGGTACTAAGGTGGAGGATTGGGAGTCCAAAGGTAGACACCTAGGACGACGAAGGACGATGGAGTCCAAAGCGGAAGGCCTAAGGACGACTGAGGACTAGGGATGCTTAGTGAGCTTCACCACGAAGCGAAACACGAAGGCTTTGGCTGAGGAGTCCTAAGGGGAATGCCTGAGGACGACGAAGGGTTGCTGGGTTGAGGAGCACACACTCAGAGAAACGAAGGATTGGCTTAGGAGCGAACGAATTCAAGAGAGAATCGAGTAGCTCTAGCTTAATGTACAGGGAAGCGTGTCTAGGACTTAAGTATCAAAGAGATGGAACATCATGGAACATGATGGAAGGGGGGTGCGTCATCCGCAGTATGGATGAGTCATAGAAACTGCGGAGGAGTCATGGTACAGTAAGCAAGTGACAAAGCAAGATGAGTAAGAGAGGTTGGTAATCCGCAGTTAAGAATGAGTCATGAAGACTGCGGATGACTAGAGTACAGTGAGTAATAAGATCGATATACAAT